>JAATLQ010034372.1:0-11726 GCA_013421005.1 Heliconius erato x Heliconius himera
TTTTAGACAGAAATATGCTCACTGTATGTTATCCTTAGAAGATACAAATATGCTGTCGCTGACTTTTTTGTAGATCTTATAAAGAGAAATAATACTCTAGTACATTGTTTTCATGTAGGACTTACCATTAAAGCAGCGCATGCGTGATAGTTTCTCAACGGGTAGGACTTTATGCACATTTATCATATTTATGTCAAATTACATTAAAATATACACATAATAAACTATATATAAACCTTATCTGAGAAATACTCTACCTAATGGTGAAAACCGCATCAAAATCCGTTGGGTGGTTTAGAAGAAGATCGCTTAGAAAGGCCAGACAGAGACGAAATGCGTTCTTATTTTATAAGATATAGAGATTTATAATTCGAATTTATCATACGTTTAAAATACAATTTCTAATTGATTATGCTGTCACATTTATATAAGCTGTGGCTAAAAAGATATGGCATATATTTGATTAGAACTTACTCTATTTACTTTCTAGCTCAGAATATGCTTTCGTTGTCGTTGACATTGTCAAGTCATAAATTTACTTTAATAAGGTATACGCGTTGTTTGAATTTAAAACCTGTTTGAAATGCTAAAGTAAATTATACGTAGCATATTTAGCATACTTTTATAGATTCACAAGTGTCAGGACACTTTGTTCTCCGCTTTTCGCCTGAACTCGAGACACTGCATGTTGAGTGACGGAACACAACGCCACACATTGTCTTGTTACCAGAGTGAGGAAATAAAATATTCATTTCTCTCAGTCGAGATTAAAAACACAACCATTACGTTTACGGTCAGACGCTGTTCCACTGTGAAAATATTTTATTTCCTCGATTGGAAATCGAACCCACAAACTATCGCATATCTCTTCGTCACGACTAAACTTATATTTATAAATTTAAAATTTTATTATTAACTTAAGGCCAGTCGTGGCGCAGGGGCACAAAGTGTGACTGTAAAACCGACTGATTGTGGGTTCGATCTCCACTCGAGGAGATGAAATATTTACTTAAATTTATATTTTCATTTCTTCGCTCAGGTGTCGAGGTTAAGCGCGGCGTTGATTTCTGCTACTCAACACGCAATGCCTCCAGAATTCGGCAGAAAGTGGGGAACGGAGTGTCTTAACACTAGGTTCCCTCTGCCTACCCTGCAGTGTGCAGGACACAGCGTGAAGCTGATTTATTTATTTTATTGTTTACTTAAAATTAATGCAAGCAACAAAGAGGAACCTAATATGTCGCATTTTACACTTTTTCTTATCTATTCAGCTAACATAACGTAAACATTGCAAAAAACCTTAATCGTAATAGTAAAATATATTTCATTGTAACTACACAATGACCGTTCTGGGAGCAATTTGGAAGTATATTACTATAGTTCTTGTACTTCAAGTTGCGATAGCGAAACGTGAAGACCTTTTTCAGTTGGTATAAATGCAAAGGATATGCTTATTCAGACTTTTGTTTTTATTACTATTGTTTTATTTTTAGCTTAACGCTGTATCCCGCACATAGTAACGCAGGCAAAGGGAAGCCGGGAACCTAGCGTTAAGATACTCTGTTCCTATTAAGAAATTTCCATTTACCACTTTCCGCTGAATTTTGGAGACGTTACGTGTTGAGTGGCGGAACTTAACCCCGCACTTTGCCTCATGACTAGAGCGACGAAATGAAAATGTTAAATATTTAATTTCGTTTGATGAAAATAGAACAACCGTCGTGTTTACAGTCAGGCGCTGTGCCACGACGGTCTGTTAATTCCTCTATAAAACGACATTTGCACGTCCATTTAAAAATGAAGAAAGACAATTAAATTAAAATGAAGTTATTTTATATATTTAGCTGTTGTAAACCATTCAATGTAAATCATAATAAAGGATGACAGGTTGATTTTGTAAAACTTAAGAGACAATGTCACTTTATAAATAGGATGTGAGTATGCAATAGGTATATATTATTATATTTCCTCTATGGAATTATTTAACTTTATTTTTTTCCAAAAATAATCAATAGAAATGCTATTGCTTTCTCCTCTGTCTGCTTAATTACCAATATTTTGTATTTTATTAACGCGATAAAACGCGATAGAATAAATATACTCGTATGTATATAAACTTTTGTTAAGAATTTATTTTAATTTTATTTTGTTTAACATAACAACACACTGTATACCACCAGAAGGAACCCAGTGTTAAGAGACTCTCTCTATTTTCCGCCATATTCTGGAGGCATTGCGTGTTGATTGGCAGAACTGAATGCCGCACTTTGCCTCGATACCAGAGCGAAGAAATGAAAATATCAAATATTTTATTTCCTCGAGTGGGAATCGAATCCACAACCCATCATGCTTACAGTCACTATTTGTGCCTCTGCGCTGAGACTGGCCTTAGATTTATATATATTTTTACAATTTTTCAAAATATTAAAATTGCGTTTATGTTGCATAATCATATCTAAATAAAATAAACTTACTTAACAGATATTCGCAATTATTCAATTGTGCTCAGGGCAGTGTTATCATCAATTTGATCGGTGTTACTTTAAATCCATTTTCATTTATTTTGGTGTATCTAAGGCTATTGTTATTTTTCTACTCAATATTGAAGGATAGGATATGTGGTGGTTTGGTTAGTGTAAAAAAACGGTAAGTAAATTATATTAGAAATTGGAAGTCTTCCTCCCCTGCTAGTTAGGAAAAACGAAGCCTTAAAAGATCACTTTGTTGTCCGCCTGTATATCTGTCAAGAGCCTTTATCTAAGGAATGCTTGGAGATATCGATTTAAAAATCAAACCATATACTTAGACTTACGTTCCCTGGATTTAATTATAAATCATACATTTTTGGTTAAATCCTAAAACATAATAGCCATAAATAGCAAAAAACGTGTATTTGGACACTATAAAGGGAATTATAATTAATAGGGTATTTCCAGTTAACTTAGAATTATTAAAATTTGGCAGCTACCATCTACAGGTAGTTACAGTTCAGGAAGAAAACGAAAATTATTATAGGATTTAGGAGGGCTAAAAATCCCTTTATAATTACCCCTATTTAAACTGACTATAGGTGGAACACAGTGTGAAACTAAAAAAAATGTTTTTTTAGTTTAACACTGCATTCCACTTTCCACGCAACTTTCGAAGCCACAACCATCACGTTTACAGTCCGAGGCTGTGCCGCTGCCCTCATAAGCACCAAAGCTCAAAAACCAAAATAAAATTATTTAGTACAATCGTATATCACATTCAAAATTGTATATTCCAAATAATAAATGTTTTCACGTATTATCATATAAAACTCCTCTCAAGTGACTTTTGCAGGTATTCAGTAGAAATTTAAAAATAATTTTCAAAAATTGTGGCCACAAAGTGCGTTTGACGGGTACCGGGCCTGTGTCATGAACGTAACACTGGAAATCAGAATTCTCTTGGTGTTATGAACGAAACCTTTATTTAAATTTTTACTTATCATGGAGGATTATTATATTATTATTATATATATTATTATTGTATACATTCATGTTTTTCAGGCAGATAGTAACTTAACAGTTTTTAGTAAAATTTTTGGATTCTTTTTTTAAGGTTCTGTACCTCCAAAAGTAAAAACAGAAGAGTTTGTTTTTTATTTGTTGTTTGTTGGCCGTCGGTCCATCTCTTTCTTCTTTATTTCGAGATCACGTGGAGATATTAAGCTAAATTCATTTTAAATATTCAAGTCCACGCCACTGTCCCTTACAGTCTTATACTTTCCCGCTGCGCCACATGGGTCTATTCTGCTTCATATTTAGATAAATAATTTAGATAAAGTATGTATTTAGTGTAGAAATTTCTTAAAATGTGCTAATAAATACTATGAAACTATTCCATGCTAAAGCTGAATCAAGACTGTAATTCCTGAAATCCACTTGCTAACTTTGAACGCTTTGCTATCATTGTAGTAATCAAAGGTAAGGAGTTTCAGGTATGCCAACGATTGAGATTCACTCTAAAGTTCAGATTACGTAAAGTTCTGCCTTATCCATACTATAATAAAACAGTAAAAAAATGTATATCAGTAAATTTTATATTTTTACAAAAATATTATTTAGAGTAATATAATAGTAACGAAACACGTTATGATTTTTTTGATACGGAACTTGTTGTTATGTAGTTATTTGAACTAAGCAGGATGTAGGCATAATTAGATTTTGAAGACTGTCTGTCACACCTGATGTAGAAACGAAGTGGTAAATCATTGAAAATTTATATAGTCGTGTTATAATACTTTATGTTGAACAGAGCGTTTGGCTGTAATTGTAATGGATATGAATTAAGCGAAATAATTGTATTTAAATGTTTTTATTTCCCTGCTTTTTTAAGATAAAGCGCGGCGTTGAGTTGCAACTGACTGAAATTTTGGCGGAAAACGGAAAATACAGTGTATTGATACTAGGTTTTCTTTGCATGCTTCTTGCTACAAGTTTCGATATATGGAAATAGCACAGCAAGAGCCGTAACGTCCAAAAAACAAGTGCAGGCGGCTTCTAATAATAAATAAAATATTTAATATTTATCACATTTAACAGATTTATATATTTTTTAATAGATTAAATGTCATATTTAAAAAAACTTGCTAATTTTGTTAATTTTTAACATTTGCATTTTAAGTCGTTGTCTGATTGTACCTGTCATGGTTCTGGGTTCAATCACCATTCGCGGTAATGAATTATTTTACTCGCTCTTGTAACAAGTCAAAACGTGGCGTCGAGCTTCGAGACCTAACATGAAAAATAACGAAAATTGAACGGAAAATGAGCACAAGGAGTGTCTTAACACTAGATTCTCTCTAGGCATAAGGTACATTAAAGAAGTTTCTATATCAGTAAAATTGCGATTGATATCAACATATTTTATTCATATAATATAAATGTCACGTTGTCAATCTCCTGTGAAATTATATTTTTGATATGACACATTGTTCTCGGAAAGCATCAGAAACTTTGTAATGAAAATTATATAAGCTCACATTGTTCTTCAGTTTGTATTTTAACGAGTTACGACTGAGAGAATTTGCAGGCTTAATGTATATTATATTTCAAGATTTCTTCTCTTCTAATATTATAAGTCTTTTATTTGAGTTTATTGTGTAGCATAGTGGGACAACGTCTGGCTGTTATCGCGATGGTTGAGGTTCGATTCCTCAGTTCGGGTCGTAATTATATTTAATAACTGCAACTTTACACTTAAGCGGAGAGTGTGGAACGTTTAAAATATATATGCGGAAAAAATGTGAAGCTATTTAATATCAGAACCAATGCTTTGATAATTTGAACAAGTAATAGTCTCTATAGAGGCTTTTTATTCCTTGCCTCACCATGTGATGCCAGTCGTGGTGTAGGGGCACAAAGTGTGACTGTAAAACCGACTGGTTGTGGGTTCGATCCCCACTCGAGGAGATGATATATTTATTTAAATTTATATTTCCATTTCTTCGCTCTGGTGTCGAGGCAAAGCGCGGCGTTGAGTTCTACCACTCAACGCGCAATGCCTCCAGAATTCGGCAGAAAGTGGGGAACGGAGTGTCTTAACACTAGGTTCCCTCTGCGTGAGCGTGAAGGTGATTTATTTATTTTTTATTTTATAACCATGGGTATTTCAACTACTGTGATGTTTCGGAGGAAATTCCGTCCAAGCACTATGCAACTGTGGAACGGCTTGGCTTTAAGGATTTTCAAAAAGTGCGTCTATCTCTACCTCAAAGGCCGGCAACGCACCTGGGCACGGTCAGGTGCATCGTGTGCTCGTTTGCTTTGTCTTTTCTTTTTTTTAGCTTTATGTTTTATCCTGCATATAACAGGGTAGGCAGCGGGACCCTTGTGTTAAGAGACTGCATTTCTCACTTTCTGTGAAAATTCCGATGCATTGGATGTTGAGTGGTGGAATTAAACGCCGCGCTTTGCCTTGTTATAAGAGCAAGGTAATAAAAATATAACATTCCCTGAATGGAAATCCAATCCACAATCGTTGTTGCTACAATAGCGAAAAAATTATAATAAATAACAAATATTATTAAATAATAGTTTCTTTACCTAATGGGGATCGATATACAACCGTCGCGTTTACAGTCACACGCCGGTGCCCCAGCGCACCGACGCTCTTTTCCATAAAACAAACAAAGTTGGGAGCGACGCACGACTAGTACACCTACTCTTATAGGAAAAAAGCGTAGAATTACGATGTATATTTAAGATTATGCCTGTTTAGCGAGATATAGATGGTTTATAATATAAGAAATATATATTCTGATCTATGTAAACATTCGTATTAAAAATACTTACAAAAAAGTACATGTACGAAAATAATGACGTACATTGTGATCTCAGTATCAGAAGTATGTCGAGTTTGTAACTCGTGCCTTTAGTTTGTTAAATATAATATTTTTTTAGGGTTTCGTATCTCTTAAGGAAGAAAGGAACCTTTATAAAATCACTTTATTGTCCGTCCGTCTGTTTGTCTGTCTGCTTGTCAAGTTTTTTCAGAAACGCTTTGAGATATCGATTTGAAATTTAAGCCATATGTCTACTTAGACGTATGCTTTCCTCATAAATTGCATTTCTACATTTACTTAAAAAAAGATATGGCCATTTATATTGCAAAAAAACGCATATTTGGACACTATAAAAGGAATCAAAATTAATAGAATACTTTCGGTTTACCTAGCGTCAGAAATTTGGCTAGCATATAAAGGTAGTACAAGTTCATAAAAAAATAAAGTCTATCATTCTTAAATATAAGTGTCATAAAAAAATAGATCCCTGCAGATTTAAGCAATGGGATCTCGACCTATTTTCACTAAACAGCTATTTTCGTCACAAAATATCTAAATGTATTTATTAATAAATTATATTATGTAATATTTAATCAATATTTCTACTTGAATAACAGTCACAGTTCGCGGGACCTTGATATCAGGTTAAGCAATTAACACAATCACTGTTACAGCAAATGAAAATTTTCGGTGAGAATTTAATTCCATCTCGACTGTCGCCGTCGCGTTGAAACAATTCACATTGTTTTATTATTTTTAATAAATGATTTATAATGTAGTGTAATTTCGAATCATTTTCCGTTATGGTGATGTAAAAGTTTTGCTTTTTACTATCTCTAAAAGAATATGTGTACGTACTACGTAGTACTTTCTCGACGGGCGGCGTTGAGTTCCGCCACTCAACACGCAAAGTATCAGGAATGCGGTAGAAAGTGTGGAACGGAAATGTCGTAATGGAAACGGAATGTCTTGAAGTTCGCAGATTCTCTGCTACGTGCAGGATACAGCGTGAAGCTAAAAAAATCTACAGCAGTTTTAAAAGATGAGATATATATTTTTTAAATAATTACCATAAAATGTTTTCCATATACTCGTTCCATGTTGAAACAACAATAGTCGTAATATAAGGTTAAAGGTCGTAATAAATGATTATCCACGGAACATATGTATGTATATTTATGTTATTAGTATGTATATTTCATTCTTATTACTTAATGTGTTATTTATTTATAAAGTAAATATTTGATTATTTAATTTAATTTTTTTTTAGTATTTTAAATTTGCGCTAGCCTACTTTATCTTAAGACTAATTACTTTCTTCAAAGGTTGTCTGTAAGAGATTGCTATCAGCAATAACACCGCCTTTGCACGCTCTGGAATTATTTTCAGATTGTTCTTTATTTTTATCTGTAACAGTTTTGTGTGCAACTTTTTCTATCTATCTATCTTTTCACAAAGCACTACTATTACAGTGTTTTTATCTGAAGGTGACTCATTGTATACAAGCCAGTACACCCTTTTTTTTTTCGAACTTGAGGTTAATGCTGTTAGCCTTTATTGGCCCTATTGGCCTTTACAGCGACACCGGGTGGGTAGGGAAGAGGGTACTCTGTCCCAGAAGAAATGCAAGCACTACCTGGCTGCTTGAGAGGAGTCGACGACTGTAAGGGCGCCCCCTGCGGGGCTCAAACCCCGGCTTACAATCGTCGAGCGGGCTGGGAATTTTCCCTATGCTAAACAAAGCCAGCCGCGACGTGAAGCCGCGACTGGGGGCAAAAATTAGACTAATCTAAGGGAGCTAACGGTCCCTAACCGCTGGGCCCGACCGCGCCGAGACGCGGCCGAGCCGTGGAATAAACTGGACTTCGTCGTCAATTCCGTCGACGACGGTGTTTGTGTCGTGTATGTGTAGAGTGTCTCCTACCTATATACTGGGCGTTTGCTAACGTAATGGCGTCATCGGGGTCTAAAAGGACGCTTCGCGGGCGTCTTCGTTTAGGGTGCGCGTTGGGTGTGTAATCACACGCCGTTTTTATTAGGGGGTTCGCGTGCGAGCCTGCGCGCTCAAAGTAGCGTGTCGCTAAGCGCTCGCAGTGCTCGTTAATCGATTCCAGTTCAAAATCTCTATGTAGGTCGACGTTACGTACGAACCAGGGGCAGCCTGATGCGATACGTAAGAATTTATTTTGTACAATTTGAAGGGGAGCAGGCTTAGGCTGCCTGTCCACCGGAGCGGAGTAACAGAGTAATGCGGAGCGGAGTTGCAGACTGTGTATGCCCACCAGAGCGGAGCTAGAAAGTAATGCGGAGCGGAGTTGCGGACTATATTTCATACGCGGGGATATGAGTACGCGACGAGTTATTTACTTACCATATACCATTTGAACAATTCTATACGGAAACATAGGTCGCTGGCACACTGCGGGGCGCGAGCGCAGCCTGCACTCGCTTCCCCGCTCCACTTCCACGTTCCGCTTCCCCGCTCCGCCACCCTGCTCCGCATCTCCGCTCCGCTTACCAGTTTTGTATGAATTTTTAAACTAGTTCGCAATTCCCTGTCCACTAAAGAGGAGCGGAGTTTTTGTGCAATCTTATTGGTTAATATTTATCCGTTTCTCCGCTCCGCTGCCTCGCTCCGCTCCGGTGGACAGGCAGCCTTAGTGTGCGCGAACGCGACACAAGCGTATGACACCCTCTGGATGTCACCTGATATAGATATAGTTGCCAAATTTCATGATAATAGAATAAGAAATGGATATTAGGGATACAGTGTGAAGCTAAAAAGATTCACGCTCGTATCCATCCACGCATAGCAGATTAGGACTAGAAAACCTGTAAATGTAAGTTAATTCCCAATTCAATTAAAATTACTTTTGTGGAATTACTGTTTCATTAAATACGGAAGAAAGTTTTAAGTAATAGGATAGAATATTGGAAACATAACATATTTCTAAGAACCTCTTTACGAAATAGAATTTTCTTACGTTATTTTTATATTGTAAAGACGAGAAGTATTTTTTTTCTTTTTGTACCGATATAGAGTGTACCCGTTCTTTGATTGATCGCTCGTATACTATTTTTATAGTTCCAACTTAAATATAATTCTTCTTTAGAAAATTTTTAATCTTTAGCTACTTGAGATAGTGCTAGTGTATTGAATTAAATTTAGATTCAGAATTATTCAACGAAAAAATTGTATATTATAAACATACATTCTAATATATATGTAAAGCAAATGATAATCATGTTACATTTTTTATTGTTTTGAAATACTGAGAAAGAAAAAAATATAAAAACTGCCTACGCAATGATACGTCGTGCAGTATCTAGGTGTGGTATTTTCCCCGACTGCTAAGAAAGGGTTATGTTTTTAGCGCGTATCTTGTATGTATGTAATATTCTTTATTACCTCATATCTCCAGAACCGCTGAAAGGATTTACTTAATTGATATATCGTTAGATTCATGTTAACAGCCCAAGTGTTCTTAGATAAAAAAACAATCATGGCGGCTGTGCGATGCCATTGGACTTAGTGAAAAAAAAAATATTTTTGTTTCGAATACCACAATATGGGTATCAATTTCAAAAGCTTAATACGAGGATTTCAAAAAGGTATATAATGATTATCATTACTATAATGAATTCTAACAAAAAAGTGAAAAATAAAAAATTATTTGTAAAAACAAAAACCCCGACTGCATAAAACTAAACAAGCCATAATGTTAAGTGCGGCATTCTTCATTTTTTTGCATAATTTTCAGAGACATTGCGTGATTGAGTGGCAAAACAAAGCACCACGCTTTGTCTACTAGAGCCCGAAAATTATAAAAGTTATAATATTGTTATTCCCCGTGCAAGAATCAAACACACAACTATCACTATTACAGTCAGACACTGAATACGTGGGCCTCTACTTGCATGAAACATATATTAATAATCCTTAGTACAAATAAATATTACATGGAAAGTCTAAAATTATTATTCATCTTAAAATGCTTATTTTGAATGTAAACAACAGTTCTCCTTTTACTTTAATATGCTTTGTAAGCGACCCGTACTGTTTTGAAGCTTCCCATTCAGAAATTTAACTTATTTGATTGCACTATTGTAGTTAAAGAACGGTTTTAAGTTATAAGACTGTATTTAATATTGATGCTAAGTACTGATGGAAAGTTTCTGTTTCTTGCAATATAAGAAAGAAATAATGTGTGGAGATTCTTAGTTCTTAAAAGGCAACATGGTGTACACTATTGTACTACCGTATATTTTATTTAATTATTTAAATTTTTGCCTTGTGCACAGCAGGGTAGGCAGAGGAAATCAGGGGACTTAGTGTTAATACACGTGGTTCTCGAGGGAACGCCCCACTCGAGTGTAAATCGAACCCACAATCCGTAGTGTATAGTCGCAGTCACACGCAAGTTCACCCCTGTTCCTCGACTCTGAAAGTCAAATATTAATATAATAATAGATAATAGTACCATTAACACACGCAAATTCTTATAAAATGTTATTAGAACAAAACTTTATTCCACGACATATGTGTGTGTTTAGTCCGTGGCTTACAACTTTATTTATATAGGACTAGGTTACATTTTTATTTTCTTGTACAAATGATATCTAAAAGGTTGCTTGCGTTTGTTCCTAGTTATCGTAAATACGATGATCGAATTTCAAGATCCAAAGCTTTGAAAATAGTGATATGGCTAAGATTTGATTGTTGGTGATAATCTCTGAAACTTCTATTTCGAATTGCAAAAAATATTTTAATATTGAAGTTCAGTCATTGAAAAGTTATAAGGTATGTATGTTACATCATTTTAATAGTTTTGATACAACCTACTGAGTCTGTTGTTAGAGTTATTAACGGTGGTTATAATATGTCATGTTGCATACTAGGTTGTGGGGTTTGATTCCCATTCGAGGAAAAGAACAATGAGTATTTTCAGTTCTTTTATCTGATGTCGAGGCAAACCGCGACGTTGAGTTCTGCCACTAAAAACACAATACCTCCAGAATTCGGCAAATATGCGGACGGAGTATCTTAACACTAGATTCCATTTGCCTACCCTACTGCCTCCGCGATACTGCGAAATGCTAAAAAAAGTGTATCATATTCAATTTTAGGTTATTTCCACCTGACCACAAGAAAGAAACTGCTTCGAACGAAGTTAAGCTTGTAATGAAACGCCGGTAAAGTTTTAAGCTATTTACTTTTTGTAACAGCATAGTTGTAGAGCTTACTTGCGGTTGTTAAAACTAATGTGTATCTCACGTTTGACCCCAGAAGTAGGGCACAATGAAGAGGATTTTGTTCGTGACTTGCTTATAGGAAACTCTCGGAGAATATATAAGAAGTTTACTTATTTAGAGAAGAAACCGACTAGGTCCTGGTCTGATCTGGTCGGTTTCCAAG
>JAATLQ010034372.1:11826-22404 GCA_013421005.1 Heliconius erato x Heliconius himera
TATATATATATATATATATATATATATATATATATATATATATATATATATATATATATATATATATATATATATATTGTTTATGCAATTTCTATCTGTATGAAAAAGTCGTGTATATTTAAACATCAAAAATCCATATCTACTAGCTCTACACGGTAAATATTATACACATTTTATACTCAACTTCGCAGTAATCGGTGTTAGGCTCTCAGGAACAACGTGTTATAACTTTGTCACACCTGTGTATATTTTACTATAATTTATAGCTTTAAGCTACACACAATTGGAAACCTAACGATAAGACACTCTGATCCCATTAAGACACTTCCGTTCCCTACTTTTCCTCCAAATTGTCAAGACATAGGGTGCTTAGTGGCGGAACTCTACGCCTCGCTTTGTTGTCAGAGCGAAGAAAAGAAAATGTTAAATATTATATTCCCCGAGTGGGAATCCAACTCACAATCGTCATGCTCATAATCGTACGGTTCATATGTTTTTTTGTTTATAAAGTTTTTTTAAATTATATTATAATTTATATTTTTATTTTGAACTGAGGTCATCGTGGTTATATTTATTTAATATTTTTCTGATTCACCGAAAATTAACTATAAATGAAAACGAAAATCAACAAGAATTAGTAATGATTTGAAATTTATATAATAAATTAAGACATTGAATATTTCTTACATAGATGAACAAAAAGAAGAAGCTTCACTCCTTTTCCCACATGGCAGGGTCTGTGTACCCTGCAAAGATATCGGGTCACTTTTCGCCCAATTTTCAAAACATTACGTATTCTGTGGCACAGTTGTGCAACGCCCTTTTTTATCCGATAAAAAAACGAAAATAATTCAATCCTTTGAGTGGAAGTCGAACCCCCCAATTTCGAAATCGCAATCAGAGAGCATTTGATACTGCTGCGCCTTGACGGATTCTGTGTGCTTCGAGTATATTTGATTCAAAATAAACAGCTATTAGCAAGTAAAATAATATTCAAAAGCGACAGTAGTTAGTTAGGTAGTAGCTATTTCCATCTCTACATCCAATATGCGTAGATTAATGAATAGAATAGAATAAGATGAATATCTAAACAACACATGTACTACTCATTTCACGGTTCAACTATCGTCGACTAGTGTCGCTGTGTTTGATTTAAATTGTTTCAAATGGAGATTACCTTTATGTGTGACGTAATGCTTTAGATGTTTTGAATGTGTATATTTTGTATTAAGACTTAAAGTTTCAGAATTCGACAGAAAGTGGGGAACGGAGTGTCTTAACACTAGGTTCCCTCTGGCTACCCTGCAATGTGCGTGATACAGCGTGAAGCTGACTTAAAGTTGAGGCCAATTTTTGTCATGGTCCTGTTATGAAGATGAGGTCACCAAAAACCATACATATATCATATAACTCAATTGAAGGTAGTGTAGACAGTTTCGTAGATGCCCAGTGTATCTTTAACGGTACGATCATCAATCAATCAAAACAAAACGATTTATTGTTGATTTTACATGCCAAAGAGATGAATAAGAAAATGTTCTTATTTCAATAGAGGTTTAGAAAAATTATTATATTTTAATAAATAAATACATAAATTCAATATGCAAATGAAATTTTTATTTACCACATTAATGAACGAAATTTAAAAAATTAAGTTGATTTTTTTTTATATACTTATAATAATACAAAAAAGAAAAATTATAATAACCGTCGTTTCGACGGATGGTTAGATTAAACAGAGTACATAAAAGTTAGCTAGGGTTAAAGCAAGTATTCTTGGTTCTTAAATATGGAAGTATAATCTCTGACTACCCCGCTAGGGATACAGCGTGAAACTAGATTATATTATATTTGGAATAATACTTAAAAATGCAATTATTGCTCAAAGTTTACGAACTATATTTTTCGATAAAAAATATCGATCGATAAATAATATTCGTTCAATAAAAAATATTTATTGAACGGTAATATGAGAAGATATTTTAAGAACATACCGTATATTAGTTATGAAAAGCAAGTAATAGCAACAAAGTGACATTACTGATCTGACTTGCCTCTTTAAGTAAAGTAACTTTTACTGTTCGAGAAGAATGAGTTGGTCGAGTTAATACGATATGATTAAAAGGGCTAAGTGATAGATAGCAGACGCGAGTGTAGCTGAGGCGAAAGTGGATGATATACATTACTCACATTTCCTCCCACGCTAGTTTGTCCAGTAAGTAAAATCTTTATATAATTTGCTATAATATGTAACTTATATATATATAATTTTATTAGAAATTAATAATATTAGAGGCCGTCGTGGCGCATTGGAGCAAGCGTGTGACTGTAAACGCGACGGTTGTTGGTTCTATTTCCACTTGTGAGAATGAATTATTACTTATTAAAAAAATAAATCAGCTTCACGCTGTATCACGCACACAACAGGGCAGGCAGAGAGAATCTAGTGTTAAGACACTCCGTTCCCCACCTTCCGTCGAATTCGCCGACTAAACGCCGAGTTTTCAGTCTGAAATATATATTTTTTTGAAGGTCAGATTATGAAAAGTAAACTATTTCACACTAATTGGATCAAAACATCATTTCCAAAATAATATTTTTCTTTATTTTGGCTTCATGTTTGCCGCATCTACCTGTCAGTACTGCCATTAAGACATTTCCGTTCCCTGAACTTATCGCCGAATTCTTGGGGCATTGCTTGTTGACTTGCGGAACTTAACATAGCACTTTGCCTCGTTACTAGAGCGAGGAAATAAATTTTTTAATATTTTCATTTCCTCTTTTCCGAGTAGAAATCGAACCCACAACCTGTCGCGTTTCCAGTCATGTTTGTGCGTTTGCGCCACGACTGGCCTCCAATATGATTTTTGTTACATATAAATTCATTACATATATATTTATGGTTAAATTAAATACGGATTCTGGTTTTACTCATGTATTTTTCAAGTGATTGCATGATAGTTAAGAGATCTGAGTGCGCATTTCACGTTCACGTATGCGCCTGGTACATTAAGGTAAATATAGATTATATATTTTATTGGAGTACTAAGTTATTCGCTTTGGTAAAGATTTTTTAGGGTTCCTTTTCTTTTCTTTTTTTTCTTTTTTTCCCGAAAAAAGAAACGCTCATAAGATCTCTTTTTTGTCCGTTTGTCTGTATGTCAAGAGTCTTTATCTCAGGAACACTTGGAGATATCTAGTTGAAATTCAAACCATATACTCAGATCTAGTTTCTTGATTTCCTGAAAAACCGTATTTCTATTTTACCGCAAAACAGAGAAATGGCCGTTTATATCGCAAAAAACGCGTATTTCGACACTATGAAGGAAATCAAAATTAATATAGTACTACTTGAATTGAATTTGAATTTGCAGTTAAATTCTAAAAAATAATATCCTATTAAATGAGGTTTAGATGAAAAGGCTTAGTGTGCATATTCTAATACATATTTTATTCCTTTTTTCGACTCGCGCTTGTCCGATTTTGTAAATATGCGGCAATACAAACCAACCTAGGCTTAACCCTAGACAAAAATATATAGTATCAGATTACATAGTATGTACATATATACTTGAAGCCAGTCGTGACGCGGATAATAGGTTCCCTATGTTCCCTCTGTCTGCTGTGCTGCCGTGGGCGAGACAGAGCGTGACTCTGATTTGATTTCACCTATACTCTGCTATCAGCAGGGTGCCTACCCTGCTTAGTTTCAATGTACTCAGTTGTTTGTATAATTCCAAGACGTTACATGGCGTTGAGAAACATAATGCCACTCTTTGACTTATTAGAGTGGAGAAATGAAAATAATCTATTCTCTTTAATGAAATTCAAACCCTCAATCATCTCTTTTACATTCAGACGCTGCTCTACTGCACCACAGTATCCAGCCACAATTCTTAAATTAAAACATTCCAAATATGTGGTACAATTTCGCTACCTCTTTAAACTTGATCTTGACTCGAGCGCTTTCGTTACCTTGGCATCATTGTTCACGTAGTTTGAAATCTTTGTTTTTAATTTATATAAAACTCTAACAGCAAAACGATTATCCGCAACTAGAGTGAACTGGTGTTGTGTTTAAAGGGCTCAACTTTATACCTACATTATCCTATATCTGAAAAGCCGCGTTTTTGTCTCGTCAACAGAATAAAAATCTGTTGAGTGGGAATCGAACCCACAACCATCTCGTTTGTTATTAAGATATTTTTACTATATTACGAGTTTTTATACGTTTATGTTTTTCTTTAATTGTTGAGATGGTTGAAAAGGTACAGTAATAGATTTTATAATCTAATACGTCAATTATTAGACTAATAGGTACAGAGTGACTCGTCACAAGCTTACATACCGTCAGCTAATATTGCAGACAGAATATGGATTTAACTCTACTTTTTCGTGTACATTAATCTTTTTCCTACAAAGTTATAATCATATTATGTACTTACTAGTAAGTTCAAATTTTATATTTGATCTCTGGTTCATTTCAATTTGCAATTTTATAAAAACAATGAAGTTAAATACTACTTAAATTAGAGCGTAGAAACTAAGTTTATTTGTCTAGAAATATTCTACATTTTATTCTGAAAGAGCAACTGTAGAATTTTGTAGTCGACTTTTGCTTAATATGATCTTTTGTCTAAAGTATTATTTTTAGACTGACAATACTGATTAAATAATTGTGATTTTTTTTGTTTTATCTAAATTTATTGATTGAAACATTTATTTACATATTCTTTTCAGTAAGATGAAAGTCATGCATGCACCTTTACAAAACAATTAGCTTTAACACATTCTAAGTACATCTTGAGTGTTATCCAATACAAAAATATTTTTTTAGTTGAACTTACTAGTTCCTGAGATTAGCGTGTTCAACCGAACAAACTATTATGATTTAAAATATTAGTATGGATATAAAAAAAATAAAACAACCAATTTATAATGAAATTTTATTTCCAAGTATCTATTTATATAATATTAATATAATATAATAATTACATTTTAAAAACGTTTTTTTTATTTACATACATATATTTATCACGTTGGTAACAATATGATGGGTCGGTGATCGCGCATTTTATTTGGAACTTTTAACTTAAGTACTAACACTAAAAACGATATCGCATCACGTAACAACGTAGACTGTGTAGTAATTAGCGTCAAAATTACTATAGTTGTTATAGTTTTTAACGACGCTTGACACGATGAGGCCCCAGCATGGAGTTCGGCGAGACTCTCTGGAACAAAATAATATGCATACATACATTTGATAAAATTTTACAATATTATTTGTAATTCAGAGTCGTTAGTTTTAGCAGCTTCGTGGTTTTTACTGCATAGCAGAGTAGAAAGAGATTATCTGTTAAGACGTTCCTCATGCATCGCCAAAATCCAACTCTGCGCTTTGTCTACCAGAATAGGAAAATATAAATAATCTATTAAATAATTTCAAATAAATACTACTTGAAGTAATGCTTATACTTGAAACATATCTTGCTACCAATAAGGCTTGGAATATATCTATCTACCTCTAGGTGGGCGAGCTGGACTCGCGTTTGTCCGATTTTTTATGTTTATGTTGATAAACAAAGCAATACGTCATAATCTATAAAAAGTAGCAAAATGCATACTTATATATTAATATCTTTAAAAAAACCGCACAAGCGCGAGTCAGGCTCACCCACCGAATGTTCCGTACAAAAATTGGAGGTCTCGAGTTTTTTTCTAAAATTCAGGCTTAGCTTAGCTAAAGAGAGCCCTTTCATTTCAATACCAATTTTTGTCCGCCTTTTAAACCTAAACCTAAACTAGCAATACCTGTATTAATTTTTATTCCCTTTATATTGTCGAAATACGAGTTTTTGCTATATAAACGGCCATATCTTTTTTTAAGTAAATGTAGCAATATTTTAATGATCTTATAAGAGTTCCTTTTTTCCTTAAAAACCAAATATACGTAATATAAGTACTAGTACACTTAAGTTTTTTTTTAACTTCACGTTGTATCTCGCGAAGCATGGTAGGAAAAGTGAACCTAGTTGTAAGATACTCTCTTCTCCACGTCTTCCCTCTTATATCAGTGCCACAGTGCCACAGCGCCACTAGTCCACGACGGTGACCGTCGTTAAGAATTAATCACGCATAATTAAAAAATATATTTTATTTTAATGAAATTATTTGCAAAATTGGAATTTCATTTGCTCCAATATGGAAACAACAAAGTGTGATATTAATTTTGTATGAACGCTGTAACTTTTCATTAAAATCTGTCGAAGCTAACAAAAGCGGTAGTTCAATTTCCTTCATCCTGTTCTAGAATAGAGCAAATAATATCAGTTTGGTTTTAATATTAAAGCTGATAGTAATTAAAAATTCTTTATGTACATAATATATTAGATTATCCAATCGAATATAAATTAAGTTGAGGCTGTCGTGGGTTGCACAAGCGTGCGATTGTAAACGTGACGGTTGTAGGTTTGATTTCAATTCGGGGGAGTGAAAAATTAAATACTGTATATTTTCATTTCTTCACTTTTCGATTCGCCACTCAATACGCAATGCCTCAAAAATTTGGTGGAAATGGATGTGCAACGTTTGGAACGGAGTGTCCCGACACTAGTTCCCAGGTTCTTTCTGTCTACCCAATACTACTGCTATGTACCTAAAGGATACAGTTTGAAAAAAAAGATATCTCTTGAATACGGCAATAACTGGCGAGTGTAGTGTAAGCTGTATTATTATTACTATGAATAAATCTATCACTAATATACCTAGTTTTCCTTCGAGTGAAATTCGAGATATAGCCACTAAGCCAATATTGTAAATCCAAAAGATAAAACCAACAGTACTTTTTCTAATTAGACCTCAGAAAGAACTGTGATTCAAAATTTATAATTTATAAATATCCTCTCCTTTGAACCCTCAAACATAATATGCACTTAAGTAATAATCGCAACTGCACCGACGCGTTTTGAAATTATATAAATTGAATCAGTCGATAACATTTATATGATTGAAAAATCCATTCATTTTTCAGCTTCACATTTAGTTTTTCTTGCACTATCGAAATATATAACAATGGTTAGAAAAATATTTTAGTTATTTTGAATGGATTATTTATTTTGCTTTAAAAAAATATTTTGTTATTATCAATAGGTTCCATCCATATTCCATAATATTTTTTTTGAATCCAAACCCTGTATACATAAGAGTATAAACAAATTCTTTTTCTCAATAACAGAGCGAATGAAAGATAACGAGTAACCAAAAATACGGAGCATATAAAAATAAAGTTTGACAAATAGATCCTTGAGGAGTTTTGGAGAGTAACTAAGAAATTATTTTAAAAAATCAGCTTCACGCTGTTTCTCGCACACAGTAGGGTAGGGAAGGAGGATAGTTGTTAAGACACTCCGTTCCCCACTTTACGCCGAATCTTTGATGCTTTTCATGGTTGAGTGCTCCACTCAACCATGAAAAGCCTCAATTCGGAATGAAAATATTTATAAATATTCATTTATTTCCTCGATTGGAGATCGAACCCACAACCGTCGTGCTACAGTTACACTCTTGTGCCTCTGGGCCACAACAACCAGAACTAAAAAACAAAACTCCAACGAAAACTGAAAAACAGGATTTAATACTTTAAAGTCCACACAAGCGTTTCTGCAGAAATCAACTCATTCTTAATACCAACGACATTTACCTATAGTAAGTGATTTATCGCTAAGCAATAGAATTTTGTCACCAAATGGTCAAAATATCACCAGATCAACTACCTAACTGAATAAGAAATTCCTTTCATAAAGTCACGTATGCGTCTTCATACGTTATCATGAGACGTGCCACTTGACAGCCTCCCAACACATAATGGATACAATTTGTAAAGAACTTTTTACATTTAGAATATTATACAAATACATTATACTCGGTACAGAAGAAGAAATAACCGTATTTCAGACATTTAGATGAGCTTTTATGGCGAAAGTTTAAAATGTTATTCTTTGTCGTTTATATTAATCTTTTTTAATTGTTTTATTGTGTGTATTTGTTGTTAAATGTTTGTGCCAATTATAATTGTGATCAGTTTTTACATGGATGTAAAATGATATAACTCTAAAAATGCGCAATTTGTAGAAAGAAAATTATTTAAAAGAGCTTTTGTCGTTAGATAAGAAAAAGAAAAATTTAATTTAATTCGCTAGATGGTTAGTTTCAAGAACAATACGTCAATATTTGTAACTCATTCAGAATATTTCTGAATATATTTATATAAATCATAACTTATAATCAAGCAGTGATGCAAATTTATATGAAAACTCATTTTTTTTATTTACTCGCGATATTTTCAGTCAAAAAAAGTAGGCATTTTATAAGTTTTTGATTTTCACCATTATAAAAAATTTTAACTAAAACTGTCTAACTGGGTTAATCACGTATATTTAATATTAAACATTTTTGGAAACCCGGCGTTTCGAACACTTTGCAGTAGTCCGTGGTTACAGGTAGACCGAGGTGGCATTCGTGTGTCAGTTGACATAATTATTATATCAAACTACCGCCAACGATTTCTTAATTGCCTCGTGTACTGCCCTGGATTCCTGCAGAATGAGCTGAGTGTATCTTGCCCTCTGGTATGTTGGGTTTGAGACTTCATAAATTTTATGAGTGGGTCCCTGGTGGTAGAAAGCTACCAGCCGTCCTCTCTATGGAAAGGATATTTTTGAATTTCAATAGCCTCGTGAACCATTCTAGGAATATATCTATTTTCCTTAGCGACGATTTGGGAAAAAATAGGTATTTACTTATATATATGAAATAAGAAAATCTTTTAAGAAACATTTTTTTCAAGTGTTTTCTTTCAAACAAAATAAATAATAAAAGTATCTGTGTAAAATAAAATCCCTATTGTCAAGAACGACGCATGAAGACATTAACCTATCAAAGAGAAATCGCTGCGTACCCCTCATTCCGAAATGGAGTCGTAGGTATTGGCAGCAAAGTTGTTTAACCTTTAGTAGTATTTTTGTAGTAGTATGTGTTTACGTTATTGGTATCTCTGCGTAACTGCGTCACACGAAATACAGAAAAATCCTACGTCTAAACTGTTGAGGTATCTTGATTAATTTCTTTACGTATGGGTTTAAAATACTTTACCCTATATGCTGTTTTCGTAAAAGGAACGCTGACGCTTCCACCCTGTATATAAGTAAATGCTTACTTATAATAATTTTCTTTGTGGTTGTAATAAATCTCGCATGGCCTGTCTCGAATAATAAAACTTAAGTTTAAGTTTTCAATTATTTTTTAGAGAGTACTTCGACGGCGTACAGTGACAGGAGCTCAATTCGTGGAGGCAAAACCCAATGCGCACCTTAAATGTCATCTTAAACCTAGACTTGGTTTCCAAGCCCTAAAAACTGCTCGGAGCTCCTCACTCTGAAACGCAATGGATCCGGCGCCCACACGGTGGAAGACACCATGGAATCCTAAGTAGTTTTTTGTTTTTACTAAGTATTATAATGTGTGAGAAACATATATTTATAATATATGATTAATATACCGTTTTCGAGACTTTGTATAGCAGCTCAATTTAAAGTTGCTTCCTGTACGTATTAAAACTCCAGCTGAAACTTTTCTGTTGTTGTAAGCTCGAACTTCTAGCTTCATAATATTAGCTTTTCAGTACACGTAGGTGCTGCTTATACTTTCTATTACTTTTTGTTTACTTTAGGAATATTTTTTTTATGTCCATTTGCGACATTAAGTTATACTCTGGCAAAAAATTCAAAAAAGGTATTTTTGCTTTAAAAATAAAAAAGAGGTAAAGTTTAGCTCTTATTTCGCTAGTTTAAGTATCAGCAAGTATTAAAGTAAATGTAGAAGTATCTTAAATATTACAAATCAGCTTCACGCTGTATCCTGCACAGCCACAGCGTAGGCAGTGGGAACCTAGTGTAAATACCCTCCGTTCTCCATTTTCTTCCGAATTCTGGAGGCATTGCATGATAAATGACGGAATTCAACGCCACGCCTCGATACCAGATAGAAGTTATGAGAATATTAAACATTTCATTTCCTCTAGTGGGGATCGAACCCCCAACCAGTCATGTTTAGTCAGTTTTCAGTCACACTCTGTGCTCCTGTACCATGGCTGGCGACAGAAGTATATTATTTTGTCATTTATAATAAATATTGCTAGCGATTGACTAGCTATATATAGACTATATCAAATTTAATTTTTATATTTATGAAAAAATTTAAGCTATTAATTTGACAGATCTACCATAAAATGTATATTTATTTCTCTCGTTGAAAATCATCATTCATTTAAATGCACAGATAGCTTCTGCTTTATCAAAAATTATGGAACGGCTTTTAAAAAATCGTCTGGAGTGGATAGTGGAAAGTAGAAACATCTTAGCTCCCTCTCAATTTGGCTTCAGAAAGGGGTTGAGTACCACAGATAGTCTCAGTGTTTTTACTACAGACATTCGACGAGCATATGCCAAAGGAGAGTATTTGGTTGGTGTTTTTCTAGATGTTGCATCTGCATATGATAATGTTCTTCTTCCGGTACTC
>JAATLQ010034373.1:0-22409 GCA_013421005.1 Heliconius erato x Heliconius himera
CTGTTCCGGATTATCGGACTTCTGAATGGTATCGGATCGTTTTTAGCAGCCGGTGTACTTGTCCCGTATAATGTCAACGACCAATCTTGTAACGTTGCCCGACCTAGTTCGAAAGTGAGTAAGTAGATTTTTGTAAATCCCTTATGAATCGATAAATATTAGTAAACTTCGGAAACTTCCACACGGATTGCGATTTATACGTTCTTTCTAGACTTTAACATTAGTAAAGTATTGAATCTACCGTGACTTAACTAAGTTTCCCCGTTAAAGAAAATGCTATTGAGATTTATATCTTTTAGGTTCTGTAGCTAAAAAAGTTCATAAAGTAAGCCATATTAACCTTAGAAAATTTAATATGGTTGAGTCTTTTGACTTGTAGCAAATCTTTATATAAACTTCAGTATCTTATTTATAACGTCCAAGGACAGCAATATTTAGTTTATATAGATTAAGAAGAAAATATAACATTTATTTACTAAAATAAATTTAACTTTTGGAACTTTCAAAACGAATGAACGTTTCGAAACGTCTTTAGTAGTTTACATTCAACAAAGGACGGTATTCTATACGCTTGTGAACCAGCTCGCTGCACATTTTATCGCTTGCATTAGAAAACTTGTAGAGCACTCGATGACGGTCAACACTCGTCGAGCGTGTAAGCTTTACTTTCATGAGAGAGAGATAAAGGCGTCATCGTTATACCGTATGGCAACATTAGACTTATAATTTATATTGAACAAATATAGATTTGTTATCTATTTATTTATGGATGTAATCTAGATATAGAAAACATGAAAAATATAAATTTTTTTTTATGATCTTAAACCCAATTTGTCGGTTAAATAGATTGCAATTACACAGAAACACGAATAAATAATTATTAAATTGAATATTTGTTAAAATCACATTTAAACGTGAAAGAATTATTTATAATTTTTAAAAATATTTGTAAAAAATATATGAACTTACCCATATAACGTCCTTCGTTAGATACTTCCAGTTGCCACACTCCTAGCGGCGCCTCCCCCCACATGTGCACAGACATGAACGGCCAAGAGTTAAAGCCAGCTCGCGATGAATCGTGGGGCCTGTTGGAATACATTTTTTTTTGTAATCTATAAAATATGATATTATTTTTATATATAGTTCGATATAGTTTTAATTTAATCTAATCTAGCTTCACGCGGTACCCCTAGCGGGGTAGTCACAGAGAACGGAGTGCCAAACGCTACGGTTCCTGCATACCTTTTTAGCCTCGTCCACTTGTAACTGATATCCCAAACACCTTTGATAATATTATTTAATAAATAATACCTTGGCTCGTGATGTGTCTAGTGGTTAGAATCGTTTATAGTTGTGATCGTGATGAACCCAAAATATTTTAGAGATTCAGAAGTAACAGTGTTAAGAATTTTATTTATGCCAATAGAAGCCATCAGAAGTTTATTCAAATAACTGAAACTCCACAATATAACATTGTCATAACTCGAAGCTCTACCGAAAGAAGCTCTTCCTTCGAAAGAGTACGGGCACCGCCCTGCCCCTACACCGTGAATTCCTACCAGACTGCGGCTGCAACAGTCTTATTGAACTCTCCGGAACGTTTGTGTGTGATCTTTCTAAAGGTACTTGTTACGCTTATTTATATTAAGATTGTATTAGAATGGTGATTCGTAGTGTTGATTGATTTGTGAGATCAATATAAGTCGTTGGAACGAACGCACTAACGCACGGCAGCCGATATGTTAAATAAAGGCATGGCATAAACCCTACAGCCGTGTCTCGAACCGTAGACGGACACTACTACATACCAGAGCTGGGACATAAAATAGCATCGCACACCTACTAAGCGTATACCAAGTCGAAGAAGTGGTAGACAATATATCAATGACCAACGCCATACAAGCATAGCTTAAGTACCGCAAGCGTACTGCGAGACGGCATCAACCACGACATAATTAATGTCGCTATAACAGTTCGAATAAGCCCATCACGTCAGCCTTCGCGAAGTCAAGCAACATTCAATATTATAATATTGATCGTGCCATCATAGGCTTCGAATTATCATATTATATTTATTATACATTTGGTATTTACATTTGGTCTTTATGTGCATCATATCTATTTGTACCGTAGTACTTAAAGAGTTCGACTGGACCGCTGCCTTCCAACCATCGCTGAACCCACTATATATACGGAACGACGGTTGCGACATTTGGGATAACAATATATGAACTCGTCTCGATTAATATGATATTAAAAAAAATTGTTTGTATTATTTATATTTAACTATGTTATTTATGTGTATTGCCATGCATATTTTATTTTATTTATTTAATTATTTTTAACTTACATCCAAGGTACATAATGTTACACATTGACATCAACCTCTTCATACGCCCTCCGGGAAGTCTTCATACTTTTTACGTAACGTTCCTCCGGTATCTTCGATACTGTGTTTTCGAAGGTCAACCGACCCTACCTCTCTTACCGCTCACTTTTTTATCATAAATCTTTTTTGCCATTCTTTCATCACTCATTCGTTCAGCGTGCCCAACCCGGCTGAGCACATTCTTCTTCATTCTCACCGTGAAATCCTCGCTAGTACCTGCCATTCTGTATAACTTTTTATTGCGCGGATTCGATCAGCTACACTGACTCTGCAAATCCTACGAAGAGATCGCAGCATTCATCTTTCTTTCATTCTTTTTCCATAATACCTACGTTACGCTGCTGTATAACAGTGTCGGTACCAACACTGCATTGTGTACGGCCAAACGTGCAGCTGTTTTGACATTTTTTCGTCTCATCAATGCAGCTAAGGCTCCGTTAACTCTGTTACCGGCAGCAATTCGCGTTTCCACATCCATATCGTATCTTTATATCTTCTACGCCATAACACGTATTTTTTTATAATAATATTAGTTATTGCAAAGAAAATACAAACATATTAAAATATAAGCGATGCGCTCATGGCTTCGCCTGAAACAACATCTATATTCCTGTATTGATAAGTAAAATTTCAGCCAATTTTGTCAAACAACCTTCTTCTAAGTTCAATTTTAAGTGAAATTTGCCAAAATACAATAAAAAAAACTGCAACTAAATCGATTAAGCTGCTTTTGAGATTATCGTGAACAGACGCACAGACAAACAGACAAAAGAAAATAAAAATCATTGCATTTGGTTCTCTTATGTCATTAAATGCCACTAATTACATTTTTTTATATAGGGGAGAGGGGGGCACATTCGAACGATTTTTAAACTTTGTGTCATATCTAAAAATCCTACAGTTTTTAACTTCTTTACTATTTCACAATGCTTAGTCCAACTATTGTGCCACACAATCGTAACATCATATGTAGAAAAATATATAAGGTAAAGGTGCAATGCCAACTTTAGTAGCAGTAGTCAAATGTTCAAAGCTGCCCCCCTTGCGGGGTAGCTTTGAACATATATGGGGCAGTTTTGAACTGTCATCGAATTCAATGAAATTAAAAGACTTATCAAACTTTTAAGTAACTTTATTAATAAAGTTAACATTAGAAACATTGGACATCAAATATCAGTACCATGTTAACTTAAAAAAATAATATACCTAGTTTAATATTGCGATTGTAATAGTGTTAAATCACTTTAATATTATTAACAGACTTTAAAAAACGAACAAACAAAAAGTAGCTTTGGCTTCGTAGAAGTAATTAACATTATGGGATCAATCATAGAATAAATCTAATATTATGAAAATAAAACAAAATATTTTTTAAATAAACAGTTTACTACCCTAATTTGAACTTAGAAAAATTAAATTTAAAGGAAAACATGGATGTAGTATGTGACGTAACCAACAACTGAAATTGGGGGAAGTAGTCTACGTAAGAAATAAAAATCAGTTTTGTTTTTCTTTCGCGTTATTTTTTTACATATAATAATATTCAAAACTGCCCCCTTCATTTTGTTCAAAGCTGCCTCAGTGGTAATAAAAAAATTACAAACGTTTTTTTTTTCAAGTAAAAGTTTAAAAATTATAGTAATTTCTAGTTAATTGCATGATATATGAAACATTCTAACTAAAAGAGGAAAAAATAAAACCATATACCTTGAATTGGATCCCTGCGATCCTTACGCGTTCATTTAAAAATGTATAAAATTTTACTCAAAATCAAACACTCCTCGTAACTCAACAACTGGTTCTCATATATCAGCGGTGACAAGTGACACGTGTGCAGATTAGTGCTGCCACTACTCAAAAAAAAATTATCAAAATTTCTTTTTAAAATAGCTCTGTTAACACATATTTTCAAAGGTGCCCCTGTTCTAAGCTGCCCCCCTCTCCCCTATATATTTCATGTACTTACACCGCACCGTTACGATTATATTCAAAGTATAGATATAGATTCATTCCATTCATTCACGTCAATGTCAATTTTACGTGACAAGTACTAAGAACTTAGATTGCGCGTCTCTATCGCGGAACATTGCATGGAACGAGCGACACGAGGTTTTATTGCTACGTATGCTGTTCCGGAGTGACAGAGTGCGCCTCTGACTGGAAGTTAGTAACGGCGGAGGGAGAAGTATCGCGTATGCGTCTCACACCGGAACTTAGATGAGAATGTAATATAATATATCGTCTTTATGTTTCATAATGTGTTGTAATGTTATTTAAGAGAGATATATTATTAATAATTATGAAAAACGTTTTATTTTATAACTATCTAAATATGTAAGAACCTATTGAGGAGATGGTGGTATTGTGGCCCCCGCGTGCCTCTCCTTGACATTTGTTATTTAGAATTCCCCCTTCCAGTGAAGCTTTTTTTGAAACGGAACATAATTTTATTATGACAATATTTAAATTATTCAAAGCAATCTGAAAGAGGGCAGACTACCGTGTGAAGTAGTTTAAAACCACTCCTCAAAACTTTTTAATATGCTGGACGCGACTATCGAAGCAATCGAAATGATAAAGAAAACGTCGCTAGCAGTTCTAGCCGGTACCAAAGAGAAGTGATATCCAGCAGTAGCTCCAATAATGAAAAAGTAGTAGAACTCATCTGAATGTGATGAAAATGACCGTCATCGTCTGAGGAGTCTGATACATTATGTATATGTTGTAACACGAGTCTAACGACAGACTTCAATATGAGTGGGTTCAGCGTCAAATCTGTAACTTATGAACTCACACTGGCCGAAATAAATCTATACCCACCAATTCACAATTTAAAAATTACATTTATAAATAATGAGCATTCAAAAGCAAAATGGAAAATTATTCAACAAAATACAAAGGTTCTTCCACAGTCTTTAATCATTTTATTTCTCAAAATTTAATAAAAAAAGAACCTTTATTTTGTTCATTGTTCTTAAATTTACCAGGATAGATAGTCCTTTAATCTATTATCAAGGCACTCCGTCCCCTACTTTTCGAATTTTGCTGCCACAGTGAGGATCGGAAATCGAACCTTCGCGCTTACATTCAGGCACTGCGCCACATCACAACGGATTCTAAGTTATTATATAGAAGATATGAGCATACCTGGGTGCAAGTAAAGTGACTTTGGTTCCGGCGGGGGAAGTCAAAGCGATCCGCAGGTCTCCTCTCCTCGTCGCTTGCAAGGAGACGCGTGCCTGTACGTGCTCCAAGTAGTTGACGCCTGGACATGCTCCGACATCCAACTGGTCACAAATAACGATAGATTAGAGCTGCACCCATCAAATATTTATTATGAAATTGTAACTAAAGTTCTATTTCATATTTACTCTGGTTTCGCCACTCAATGCGAGATACAGTGTGAAGTTGATTTAAATTTAATTTATTTATATAATACAAATTTAAAGGTGTCTATTCTAACATGTATATCTATTATTACAATAATTACAGCCAAGTCTGGCGCAGACTGTGACATAATAAGGCACTAAATTCCGTAAATTCACAGCCGAGTCATTTCAATGCAAATGCAACCGAGCGTCCGTAATTGTTGCAAATGTCGCGCACCGAGATATAGAGTCTCGTCATATTAGATCATTTTCAATTCAACATAATTTAAAGTCTCGATGTTGGATATTATTATATTATAATTGGGTAAGTTACAAATTAGCTGTGAAAATAGTTAGTCAGTCGTTTATGTGTGCAGCTTCACGCCGTATCCCGCATGGAGCAGGGTAGGCAGAAGGAATTTAGTGTTAGGACTCCGTTCCCCATTATTGTGGAGGCATTGCCTATTGAATGGCAGATCTCAACGCTTAACGCGCTTTGGCCCTACACCAAAGACACCGTATGATTTAATAGAGATATTACATTTTAAGTGGAATGACTAACTTGAATATACAGAGTGGAAGTGTCAGCGCCCCTTTTACGGGAACTGCATATAGGGTAAAATATTTTAACCCATACCTTAAGAAATTAACCAAGATACCTCAACAGTTTAGAAGCAGGATTTTTTTTTCATTTTGCGATGTTTATACATATTATATTGTATATCGTATGACGCAGTTACGCACAGATACCAATAACGTAAATACATACTACTATAAAAATACTACTAAAGGTTAATCAACTTTGAACTTTGCGGCCAATACCTACAACTCGATTTCGGAATGAGGCGTATGCGGCAGTTGTCTTTTGATAGGTTTATGTGTGCATACGTTGTTCTTGACAAATGGCGTTTTGTTTGAAAAAATCACTTTTTAATTTTCGAGAAAAAATTATATTTTTAATTGTATTAGGGTTTTATAGAGTAGTTAAGACTGTGGTTTTATTTAAAGTGGTGCTGACACTTCCATTCTGTATATTAAAAAAAGCACTATTCAGTTTAACAGTCACGTTCATACAAAGACTAAAGTGGAAAAATACTAGACAACGTATGTTTAGATTAAAATCGTATGTTTTATATAAACATTTTATATAACATAAGATATATAACAATGTTTTTGTTTTTAGACTCAAAATAGAGTATTTATTTAGTGTATAGCTGTATATATTTAGTAAAATAATTTCGTCCGAAATAATTTCATTATCGTAGACGACATACCTATATTCCTTCCTTGATTCAAGCAGAATTTGAACCCACAATCGATGTGTAGTACTATAGGAAATTAACTTGACTTCATTCAACGTTCGAGTTAATATGAACATTGTAATGTCTTACGTTACGGTTACGGTTTACGGTTTTTGAAAAGATAGATAGATTGTAAATGTCATTATTAATTTATTAGTTCGAAGATTATTTATATTAATGTAATGTTAGAAAGAAAATATTTATCAATTAATTTAACTTACCTGTAAGGTAATAGAGGACCTAGGCGGAACAGCCCTTTGGGGCCTTGGTGCTGCCAGTTCACACCTCCTCTGTGCTGGGACGGTCCTCCAGGTCTTCGCAAGCCGCACCATGCCCGCTGCATCCAACAGACCGTAGCCGAAGGAATGTGACACATTCCGTCCTACCCCATTGATCCGCCATTCTCCACCGATGCTTAGACGCTCCGGTCTTGCGGTGCGCACCACTGGAATATAATGCATATTTGAGCGTTGGGTAATTAAATTACAACAGTAAACATATATAATTACATGTTGATTTCAAAATATTTCATTTTAAAAACGTTATAAAAATTTACAAGGAGGAGGACATGATGATAAGTGAATTATATATATTTTTAATTCTCGTTAAAACTCAAGTGTTCGAGCTTTTTGACAAAACGCGTTATTAAAACAATGCTGGCTATATTTTTTATGTGTGGTCGACGTATTGGCTGGAAATTAAAAACTTTTACATCAGAGAGATGTCAACCTTCAATATATATATATATATATATATATATATATATATATATATATATATATATATATATATATATATATATATATATATATGGTGAGAAGGGTATATGACTATTATGGGTGTCGATACACTCAAGAGACAACCGTGGTTTAAAAATTACGCTTGAGGAGAAAACACAAAAGTGCAAAGCGCTGTGACAAAAATTAAAGACTCTAGCGACTAAAAACCAAGTCTACCTGAGTGTTTTGACGTTCATATAGCCTTTAAGGGTTAATATGACATCATTGTCAGTAATCTCAATTGACTAAAGCACATTGCATCGAGTAAGTACATTATAATGATCGCCTATCACGAGTTCGGGATCTGTAATCCCCAATCTAAATGGCTTTTAGATAACATGCAAAATGTAGCACGAGTATATACGGTGTTTATTTATGATGAAACTTTTGGGTGTTTAGTTTGGGTTTAATGAATACCTTTCATAATTTGTTGACTCAATGTACAGTAACAATGTAAATTTATTTTTAATATTAAAAGCTACTACTACTACCTTCTAACCTGTATCTGATAAATGTTATGATATTCATATCAAAAATATCTTTACTTTTTAAAAAAAATCTTACTAAGCAAATACTATATCAATATTTTCTTTTCATTGTTTGTTGTATCTATATTTATAATACGAAACAAACAAACATTTAATCAAAATGTTTACAATTGAAATAAAATCCACACGAGTTGTTTATCTTTTTGTTCGAAAATAAAATGAACACATACGAAAACGATCGCATATTCCTAGTAAGTGTCTAAAAGTTTTGTTATTTTCCATTACTCATTTAGTATATCTTAACTGAATAATAAAAAAATATTACAATTCACGTGATTCAATTCACGCACACAGCAGTGCGGTAGGCAGAGACAAACTAAAGTTAAACTAAAACACTCCGTTCTCAATTTTCCGCCGAATTCTAGAGACATTGCGAGTTGAGTGGCGGAAACCAGAGCGAAGAAAACATATTAAATGTTTCATTTCGTCGAGTGGGAGTCAAATGCACAGCCTGTCGCACACTACACACCTGCACCTTTATGTAAGTGTAACTCACCGATGTGCTGCATGTCGCGCCACGTGAGGTCCCTGTTGGCCTGCAGCGCGAGCGCGCAGATGCCGGCCGCGAGCGGCGCGGAGGCGGACGTGCCGGTGTGGCCCGTCGTGCAGGAGTGGTGCAGGTCGGTGGTGACCACCTTGTTGTTGGGAAACATTCAAGTGTCAATATCTATACAAACGATTGTAACTAATTCTTTTACCCTAAGATGAGTAACTGACCTGCTTCTCGTTAATAGCGCCGGAGCTGTAGGTCGCGGCGAGGGTCGAGCTGCACATCTCGGAGTACCAGGGCACTTCGCCGCGCTCCGTCGCAGACGATATGCTTAATGTCCAAATGGAATTAGTGTAGCCGTCGCAGTTGCAGTTGTCGTGCTCCCGGCCGCCATTACCGGACGCCCAAACGAATATTGAGCCTTTGCCGTTACGACCCTGTGCAAGGATTTTTTTATTTTTATTAGATGTTCAAGTTTTTTTATATTTAGGGTTCTGCAACTCAAGAGGAAAAACGGAACTCGGAAATCACTTTGTTGACCGTCTAACAAGAACACATATCTTAAGATCGTGTGGATGTATCAATCTGAAATTTACATCAAATATTCAGATCTCAAACTCAATCTTCTAAGTTATCGCAATCAAAAGATACGAGTGTTGATGTATCGTTTTTGCTGTAGCTGTTACATTAATCAAAACCTTATAGGGTAAATTCCGGGGACCTACAATTATGAAACTTGCAGTACAGATCATGAAAAAAAGGGAAAACTTAGTTCACTTCATACAAAATAAGTGCATACATACATATGTATGTACGTCAACAAACTTAAATCTGTCAACTTTTGTAAATTGCAATCCTCACTGATATACAATCCAGAAATTGGTAAGCAACCGACGTATGCTGACCCGACTCGCATATTTAATTTGTAATATTGGTATGTATGTATGTTATATAGTCTATAATACATTACAGTAGCTTCCTCTAATTATTTAAGGTAGGTAGTAACCTGAAGCAATCCTTATAATAAGGATTGCTTCAGGTTATACTCCACACGTAGGCGCAGGGAACGTCATTGTGGGCAGAGGGAACTTGGGAACCTAGTGTTCCTAGTGTCGGAGTTCTTAAAACTCGGATCCAATAAGGACTTTGTTTTGAGTGACAGCACTCAATGCCGCGCTTAGTCTCGTTGCTAAAGCAAGGAAATAAAAAAAAAATTATGAGGCCAGTCGTGGCGCAGAGGCACAAAGTGTGACTGTAAACGCGATTGATTGTGGGTTCGATCCCTACTCGAGGAAATGAAATATTTATTTAAATTTATATTTCCATTTCTTCGCTCTGGTGTTGAGGCAAAGCGCGGCATTGAGTTCCGCCACTTAGCACGCAATACCTCCAGAATTCAGCGGAAAGTGTGGAACGGAGTGTCTTAACACTAGGTTGCCTCTCCCTACCCTGATGTGTGCGGGATACAGGGTGAAGCTAATAAAAAAAACACTTCCTCGAGGGAGAACCAAACCCACAATCTGTCGCATAATAGACGTATATCACTATTTACCTAAACAAAAATATATATCCATTGTTAACATTAAACAATTATTAATAAAATAATTGGTTATTGTTACTTATATAATACATACAATAGAAATACCAAGTTCAATTATGAATAGATTGTATTTATCAACAGTTTATTGTTCTCAAGTACACCCATTAAACATATATTACAATGAAAGGGAACTCTTGGGAGTAGCTCAGAATAATTCATTTAATTTTAGTTAGTTCAAATTCGAATGAGTACTGGTGTTATGCGTCTGAAATATTGTAATTTAATATCAAATTGTATAAATTTTATTTCAATTTGTAAATTGCAATAATTGTACTCGTAAAATGTATATTTAAGATTTTTTCTAGCTTTAGGCTGTATCCCGCACACGGCGTGCAGAGGAACCTAGAGGTAAGACACACCGTTCCTCATTTCTGCCAAATTCTGGACGTATTGAATGTAGTGTTGAGGAACTTAACGCCGCGCTTTTTTCTTCGACACCAGAACAAAAAGTAAAACATTTAATACTTCATTTCTCCGAGTTGACATAGAATTCACAATTTGTCCCGTTTACAGTTACACGCTTGTACCCCTGAGCGACGACTGGCCTTTATAGGGTTCCGTACATTTTAAGGAAAAATCTTATAAGGGTCCCTCCCTTATAAGATCACTTTGTTTGTCCGTCCATCTGTCTGCGTGTCTGTCAAGAGCCTTTATCTTAGGAACGCTTGGAGATATCGAGTTGAAATTCAAAGCATATTCTCAGATCTACGGTCCCATGATTTCCTGAAAAAATCATATTTTTACATTGACTTAAAAACATATATTACAAGATTTTAAGTAAATGTTTATATCGCAAAAAAACTCATATTTCGGCACTAGAAAATTAATAGGATATTTCCGGTTGACCTCGAATAATGAAATTTGACAGCTAGCATCTGAAGGTAGTAAGTACAAGTTCACGAAAAACATGCTTTGTGGTTAAATCTTAAAAAATAATAGCCTTAAAAGGCGAGCAAAATTAGTTATTAAAGCCGCTAGTTCAGGTCAGATGAAAGGGCTCTGGATAAACTAGGCTTGAATTTTAGAAAAAACTTGAGATCTCTAATTTTTGTACGGAACCGTCGATGGCTCTCCCACCAACTCACGCTTGTCTGATTTTTTTTTTCAAAGTTAAAAGTCACAATCCAATATTTCTATTTACCATCCACGGAAATATTAATATATCTACCATAAAAGGTATGTATAGAAAGATCTGGCACTTAACACGCAATGCCTCGGCAGAAAGTTGGGAACGGAATGTCTTAACACTAGGTTCCCTCTGCCTACCCTACTGTGTGTGGGATAAAGCTTGAAGCTGATAAAAAAAAATACACGGCAGAAAGTGGGGAATGGAATGTCTTAACACTAGGTTCCCTCTGCCTACCCTGCAGTGTGCGGGATACAGCGTGAAGCTGATTTATTTATTTTTATTCTTAATTAATAAATAAAATATCAAGTTAGTCACCCTTCATTATATTAAGGAAACATAATGTAATTAATAATACCTTATAATAGATAGATATTTGTAAACATTTACTTAATTAGATAATTTAGTCGTTTTAAAATTTTAATTTAAATGAGTATTAGTATCTATCTAAAAAACAGATTTAGCAAAGATTTAATATCATGGATTCTTTATTTCACTTGAAATATAAAGATGATTTCATGTTTAAAAAGTTTTGTTGTATGTACTTAATATGATTAAAATCATAATTTAACAGGTGAACAGCTAGAATAAACATTAATTTTGAGATTGACCTTCTATTATATAATACTAGAGGGCGCGCGCGGCTTCGCCCGCTTATTAAGAGTGAATTCTAAAAAAACCACGAAACACGTATTCAATAAAATATTTTTAACAGTCTGAATTGAATTTTTTATAAAAATCGGTGGCAATTTAAAGATTTTTCCATATAAACTTTCAACCCCTTATTTGAACCCTTAGGGGTAGAATTCTTAAAAATCATGAAACACGTGTTCAATGAAATATTTTTAAGAGTCTGAATTTCAAATTTTATAAAAATCGGTACAGATTAATTTTTTTTTCCATACAAACTTTCAACCCCTATTTCATCCCTTTAGGGTTAAAATTTTTCGAATTCCCTTCTTAGTGGATGTCCAGAATATGAAAATAAACATCTGCCCAAATTTAACGTTTCTACCATCAGCGGTTACGGCTCTGCGTGCGTCTTACCTCAGTCAGTCAGCACAAGTCCTTTTATATATATAGATTTTACTTTAAAACATAAGGCAAACCACGCATTTCATCGTCTATTCTCAGTAAAACGGAATCGGAATAAAATATTTCAAATGAGTGCAACCTTTGCTTGCGGCAGTTAGTTTCCAGGCAACCATGTATTTTAGTGATGAGAAAAAAATAAGCTTTAATTTGATATATAATTCATTTAAAAAACACATGAGTGCTAATATAAACATTAAGTGACCTCTTTAAACCAGGCAACCCTGGGCTTGCGGTAGGCTGAGATCTGGCAACCATTGTTTTTCCAATTCCTTATGCGATTTTCTTTCAAATGATGTGCGATTCACATAAAAAACATATGAGTGCAATTTTCTCCAAAAACGAGTTACGAAAAACATTAATTAAAGGTGATCGCGGCAGGATTCTTTTAGGCAACCCTAGTGTAATCTATTCTACTATCATGTATTAATCTTAAATATAAGTTTCATTAGAATTACTGATTTATGCAAATTTATGTTCTCTACGTAGTATGTATATACATAATTTAACTTTTCATTAAATAAATGGCTTTATAGCTACAGCAAATTACTGTTTTATACTGGAAGCGAGGGTGATTAGTGGTGATTAAATAAATTGAAACACGATGTGGTACTCCTAGTAATGTAATACGACATACTAATAAAAGACTCAATTTTTTGGCACTTTCAGCCGGGTTTTTCAGTAATAGTGTGTTGAGTGGCGGAATTCAACGGCGCACTTTACCTCAAGGCCAGAGCGAAAAAAGAAAATATTAAATAATTCAGTCCCCCGAGCCAAAATTGAAGCCACAATCGTTGCGTTTACAGTCACACGCTCTGACTGCGCCACGACGGCCTCTAATAATAGAGTCGATGCGTAAAAATATATTCCAGTTTAACCTGAATAGATTTCACTGACATTCACTAGGTCACTAGAGACAAACAACTATTGTTACACTAATACATCTTGTTTTGTGGCGTGAAAATACAAAAACATTTTGTTGCTAAAATCGTTTACAGTAACACAATACTTCTACATTTTAGTCCAAAAAGCCTATGATTTATGTAAAAATTGTTATGTTATTAAAATTACAAAAGGTAACGTAAAAAATACACAATTTTTTTTAATGTAATACTAAAGGAAAAATTTTAAATGTTGCCCAAATAAGGACTCTGAGGAGTATAAATAGTTAGCTCTTATACATAGTTCAAACGACCATTTGTATTTCCACTCAAATACAAAAAAACACATCCGTTCAACTACGATATTTCATTTTCGTACGGAAAATTCAAAGAATGTAGTATCCTTTTGTGCAATAATGGTTCAATGTTTGTATCCAAAAAACTTCTCAACATTACCGCGATTTAAGCTCTAACGAAATTGCCTTACAGTTATATAATGTTTCTTCTATAATATACTTAGCGAGCTTGTGGGTTTGATCCCCACTCGAGGAAATGAAATATTTAATATTTTCATTTCTTCTACTGTGCGTGTGGGATATAGCGTGAAGCTGACTTTAACAAACTGCTTTACGAAATATGTAACATCTGTGAGACAAGACTAAAGCACGACAGGCGGCCAAATTATTTCTTCACGAAGCATATAGATCTCCAAGTCTCAGTAAGTACGCAAAGAAGAGGTTGTATTTTTTATACACTTCGTTATTAAATAAGGATATAATATAAACGTTTAACTCAGAAATAATTCTAAATCGTGAAAATCTAAAATATTTACGCATAGATTAATTGTTGAAATTTCAAGGATATTGCGAAATATAAACATAAACAAAGAAAATCTGTTTAAAACTCGAGTTATCGTTAAAACACTCGAGTCAGTGTTAAAACAATTCTTTCCTATTACGGTACGCTCTTCACTTTCCGCCAAACTCTGGAGGCATTGCGTGTTAAGCGGCGGAACTCAACGCTGCCTGCGCGAACTTTTCTTAATTATTTACCTATAATGAATAACGATGTTACAAAGCATGATCTAAAATTAAATTTCATAAATTCAGGGCCAACACGGCCTAAATATTATGCAAATTAATTCGTCCCCGTTTATGGTTAGTTTAGATCGTTACGAATAAGCAGATTAGTATGAGGAGTTTATCGGATATATCGCAACATGTGCTTATACATGATCCTAGATAAAATAATTTGTAAGTTAAAATAAAAGTAATAGTAACGTTGAGGTCAGTTGTGGGTCTGATTTCCATTCGCAGAAATGAAATATTTAATGTTTTTACTTCTTAGCTCTAGTGTGGAGGCAAAGCGTGGCGTTGAGTTGAGAGTTCGTCACTCAACACACAATCCAAACCAAAATTAAATATCAGAATGAAATCCAAAATTAAATATCAGAATGATTCTAGCATAATTTCACAAAAAATATATCTAATAGTACGATAGTACAACTGAAATAAACTTAAGAAAAGTAAAATCCACCGCTTCGTGTAGTTGCTCACTGTTGTTTAAAGTGTATTACGTCACCGTGGAATGCAATAACGCTACAAGCTACGAAAGGAATTCTTAATATAAATATACATATAATGGGTGGAAAATATTTAATATCGCTGTATGTATTGATATAATCTCAGGCACAAATTGAATTTCTCTGGAAATGGAATTAAGATTTATATTACATTTATACTATTTATATTGTAAAATTTATGTGTTTGTTTGTTTGTTTCAACGCACAAATCTCTAGAACTACTGGTATAAATTTAAAATATTTTTGTTTTAACTAATCCCTGTGGAAGAGGCAGCTCTCCTTTTACGGAAACAGCATATAGGGTAAAATGTTTCAAACCTATACCTAAAGAAATTAATCAAGATGCATCAACAGTTTGAACGTAGGATTTTTTCTTCATTTCACGATTTTTATCCATATCTGTATTTCGTGTGACGCAATTACGTATAGATCCCAATAACATAAACACTTACTACTACAAAAATATTACTAAAGGTTAAACACCTTTGAGCTTTATCGCCAATACCTACGACTCGATTTCGGAATGAGCCGTGTGCGGCGGTGTTCCTTTGATAAGTTTATGTGGGCGTGCGTCGTCCTTACAAATGGCGTTTTATTTTAAAATGACAATTTTATTATTTATTTTGATTGAAAAAATAACATTTTCATTTTTGGAAATTTATTTTTTTCTGATTTATATTAGGCTTTTATAGAGTAGTTAAAACTGTGGATTCATTTAAAGTGCTGCTTACACTTCCACCCTGTAATATAGTTTCTATTGAAGCAACTGTACCTGCGGTCAGAATTACATCTGGCACTTACTTGTTTCATATATCACATACACGATTATAGTTACTACCACTTTTCCCAATATATTACCTTGGTAACACCTTCAATGAAAGCTCTCGTAGCTAGTTCCCCTGGTCCGTCGACCGTTTTCCCATCGTCGTCAGGTCCCCATGATGCACTGTAAATATCTACATGCTGTGGGTTCAAGCTCAGCGACCGTGCTTCTACTGCGTCCGTGACGTCACCGTCTAACATGCGGACACCTGACAAAAGGAAAAGGAATATAATAATTATATTAAAAAAAATTGGTACATAGATAATATCTGTTTCTGTAGATGGATAAGTTCTATTATTCAACAAACAATATCTTTACATTTTTATTATCTCTATCTTCATGTATTAGTAGTAATTATGGTTAAATATAAATAACCAGGTTTTATAATTACAAAATATGACTCTCCATTTCTAAATCTTATTATACATATGTATGTTATTTTTAATTATTTCATAAGTTTATGAGAATGTAGTAACTGAAAATAACACAATAAATTAATTATATTATCTATATGTACAAAATAAGATGATATATTAAAAAAATCACTCGACACTATTTATACTAAGTGAGAGTCAATAAAAAAATCATTGGGTAACGAAACGGTCGATTGTTTAAATATTTCATACTGGAATCGAAATTTATTTGTTGGGTTCTTTTTCCGGGTTCAGAATCTTTTTCCAAGGTTGCCGATAAAATTTTCAAAAATGGGCTACTCCAAAGCTTGTATTGTGATTTTTTCGCTGTAATGGAATTTTAAATAGAAGTATGTTTATAAAAATAGAATAGTGTAAGTATTGTGTTTTTAATTTTTATTTGTTGTAAACTAAATTATTATGTATAAAAAAAAGTCCAAAACTAAAAAGACTTTGGAACATATTTACACATTATTTTATTTTATTCTTTAAGATTTTTTTAATTTTCGTTCTCCTTATAATATAAGTGTAATATATGAACAGTACATTGAAAACATAGGTACCTACTCATAATTATAGCAATGTTGTATAATTATGTACTTATGTACGATTTGCATAATTAATTGGAATTTAATCCAAATTAGCGTAATTAATTATATTAAATAGCGTAAGATATATTCCCGCCACTTAGCGGACCATGAAGCGAGTAATGTAATATATTGTATACTAGTTGTCGCTTGTAACTTGGTTCACTAAGTACCACTCGATTTACGTAAGTAGGTAATCCCAAAAAAAAAAAAGTAATGTATGTAATCATTTTATTTAATGATACCGCTAAAACTGTTTTTTAAGTTTTTTTTAGTTTAACGCTACGAGTATATCCCGCACATAGCAGGCTAAACATAAAGAACTGCGGAACTACTGTTAAGACACTCCATTCCCATTAAGACACGTCTGTTCCCCACATTCCACTGAATTCTGGAGGCATTGCGTGTTGAGTGATGGACTCAACGCTGCGCTTGACTTTGATTAATTTAAGATTTTTGTAAAAGAAAACTATTAATGTTCACTTCACTTCTGTTTGTTTACTTTTGAGAACTTTCTGGGTTGGAAGTTTTTAATTATCAAGTATTATACGATTTATTCATTAGCATAGCAACAATTTAAAAATTCTATTGATTTCTCGAATTGTCTAAGCTCCCATAACTGACATCTTAAGTCCCGTGTGATGCCTTTTGTTTTGTTATCTTATAGAAATACATGTATAAAAATGCGGGAAGTGGGAAACGGAGTGTCTTAACGTTAGGTTCCCTCTACCACAAACAGAATACAGCGTGGAGTTGAAAAAAAAATTATCAAGAAAAAGAAGGAAGAAGAAAGGCACGGGCGATGAAAGTATGTGCGTTTAAAACAAAGAACTAGAAAAGTGCTGATAATCTTCAAACATCTAAACATATTTTCTTCAATCATGGCTAAGAACTAATGATGTTTCGTTCCGGTCGTAACATGGTTCCGGAAAACAAAACGCTAGATGCCTGTTCTGGAACAGTTCCGGCTAGACCAACTTAGCTGTTCCGGTATAGAAATGAGTCATTCCTGTTTCACAACTATTTTGTTCCGATTGTCCTTATTGTTTACACGCGTTGTCTGTTCCTAAGCCGTTCCACTAATTACAACAAATTTTACAAATTAAGAGTTTTAAACTGTTTCGCTGCAAACACATATTTCATTTTAACTATCTTAAATCTCCAAATAATTGTTCCGTGTTCCTTTCTCCATTCGTGTATTTTGTCTCTGAGATAATAGGGAATAATTTTTATACTATACTTTTATAATAAACTACTTATTTTATTAAAAATAACAATTTATTTATCGTTACTTTATTTGATTTAATTAAAAAGTATAGTTTCTGAGATTAAGTAATTTCGTAATATTAGTATAGTAATTAGGTATTATAGGAAGTTCAGTACGCGCCTCAACGCCGCACCTGCCGCCCGCGCCCGCTGACACCCGCGAGTCGTCACTTTACAAGCTTTTATTTAGTTCACCTGTCTCGATATTTGTTTGTTTGTAATCAAATTTTGCGAGCTACATTTCACCCACCTGACAGAGTCCGATTGAGCTGAAATTTTACATGTTTATTTATTGCCCGTGACATAATACAATCATATAAATTTAGTTTTGTTGTTTATCCAATATGGCCGCCGTAATAAAATGGCGCCGTACATATTTCAAAACAACAGCAACCCAATATGGGTATCAAATGAAAGGACTTAACTTACATTAAAAAATCAAATCCAAAATGGCCGCTTGTACAAATTTTTTTCAACTAACCCAATATCAAATAAAAAGGAGGCGGATTTATTTCATTGAATACTTTGGTGCTAGTAACCAGGCTCTTATCATGCAGCGAAGATGGTCTTAATAACTCAGTAATTAACAGTGACACAACCTCATCGAATTTGAACTCGTATGGTTCGTCTTAACGAGAACTTTGGTACTGATACCTTGGATCCGTTATGCACGAGTCTGGAGTGTCACAGGATACCGCCCAAACTCAAGGGCCTGATATACAAGAGCATCATCAGACCGGTTCTTTTATACGGCAGCGAATGTTGGCCACCACTATCTCGGCACACTCAGGAGCTTCACGCCACGAAAATAAAGATGCTGAGGTGGGTGTGCGGCGTAACGCAGTCTGACCACTTACGCAACACATTCATTCGAGGTAGTCTTGGAGTCCGTGACGTAGGGGATAAACTCCAAAAGCATCGCCTGAGATGGTTGGGTCACGATACGCGCCGGCCTAAGAACTATGTCGGTTACAAGTGCCTTGCTATGTCAGTGGAGTGAGACCTCTCGGACCCCCAAGGAAGCGCTGGTTGGATGTCGTGATATAGGACATGAGAGCCAATGGTCTAACCACCGAAGACGCTAAAGACCGTGCAAAGTAGAGTAGGTTGAGTAGGAATGCAGACCCTGGCAAAAGGCGGTAATAATGCTAGGAAGATGAAGAATTTCATCGAATTTGGGTTTATATGATTCATCTTAACGTACTTTGGTGCTTGAATTGTAATAAGGGTAAAAACTTAAAGAAGAGAGTACCCAATACATTTTGATTACGCGGCGAGTTTCATACAAAATGCAGCAAAATCAATGCAAAGATACACGGTATCTTTTGATTACGTTGACTTAGAAGCTTGATGAGATGTTTTATGAATAAATTATATTTATTTATAAAACATCTCTATACAGTAATATTTACTCGTTTCATAAACTACTTATATTTTCCCATTTAACAATTTAAAGGCACGAGCAGAAGCAATTTCAGTACTAATTACTTATTCACATATGCATGCAAGTTGGCAATGAGCGTTGTCTCCATTCTGACCTAAAAACGTCTAATTACACGAACTACACACTACTATTTGAGTGTGAATGTTTTTATAGAAGTTAAAGAAATGCATTGAAACAGAAATTGAATTATAATACCATATTTCCATACACCTTTATAATGAAGATTTCATACTTTTTGACTTCCTTATTTATCAGAACTACGTAATGAATAAATATCTCATAGATTTGATACTAGTAATAGGGGGAAAATATTAAAATGTTACGTTACGTTAGATACATTTACTAAAACTAATATGAGAATATAACGAACACTTTTGATCACCAATAAAACAAAACGTTCAATATTGTTAGTCCGACAGGAACCGTGAATTGTAAAGACAATTAAAATTCTGAATATGTCCAAAAGTTAAAAATTTTGAACAGACTATTTCGCTCTCATTACTTCTGTATTAATGGCTTTTAAAACAGCAAGCTGTAAAATTCAAAGACACTGGGGGATTACACATTTTTCAAACTGGCAGCCTAGTGTTAAGACACTCCGCTCTTCATTTTCAACTGAATTGAAGAGACATTGCGTGTTGAGTAGCGGAACTGAACAGCCTGATAGTATTGAACAGAGTGCACTAAGTTATTATTGCCTATCATTGTTTTAAGAAAAGTGAAACGATTATTATGCATTTTATTTTCCTTTAAGTAATTTTCCTTTAAGTAATTCAGAGTTTATGTTTATGTTTTAATAAAAGTAAAGAATGTTTTCAGTAAAAAAAGTAGCAAAATGAGAGAAGAGTAACCCACGTAATTTAAAATGCCATAAACGTGTCTATAACAACATTTCCATACGGCGAAAACAGGAAAAAGATATGTAAATACTACTAAGATTTCACACCTCGTTTTTATTATGTATTCCATGTTCACAACATATAAATAGGTACGTGTTTCAGAAATACTTGATAACTTTAGGTTTTTCCAATACGTTCTTATTATATTGTAAGTAAATTATAATGTGGGTATTCTGAATAATAAGTTTTGGCGAAAATTTAGGCCTTTCTTTCTGTCATAAACGATATCTTAATATCTGTAGTCAATAGATATCGTTGTTTATCTATGTCTACTTTCTCGAATATAAATTTCTTGGAAATTTTAAGTTCATAATGTTTTGATAGTGTAGCGGTAACCTTTACAAACTATTGTTTTGTAAAAGTTACCGCTACTACTGTTATTGTAGTGTTGTCTTGTAGTTTGTACTACGGACTTATTTGTTTATAAAATACATATTTTTATCAACAGTCGTTGACCAAGACGTTTCCAAAACTATTCTTTAGCCAAGAATTCAAAAAATGATGCTTTAAGCACAGTGCCATTTATCGGGCTTAAAGTTAAAATGTAACTATTCGCATAGTAAAAAAATGTCATTTATATGTTTAAATTATATTAATCGAAAATAACGTTTTACTAACTTCATATTATACAGTTAAAAATACAGATTCATTACAAACAAATACAGATTTATTTTAAGGATAGATTCCTATATATGTATTTGCAGGCAAACTCATGCCTTGAGTTCATTCAAATGACGAACTTTTTTAAATTAAGCTATTTCGATGAAACAAACTGTAAGTGATTTGCTGAGTTAATAAAAGCAATTTGTGCAAGTTTTAAGTAAATCGGGTTAGTACTTTCAAAGATAAGAAAGAAGAAAAAGAGGTAGGCAGAGGGAACCTAGTGTTAAGGCACTCTGGTCCCCATTATCTGACATTATCATTATCTGACTGTGTCAATTTTTACTCTATTACGTATCGTGAAAAATCCGTTAACGTGAAAAACACACTTAAATATAATACTTATTTAGAAAACAATCAAGCAAGTATTTTTCTTTCCTAAGTGTGGAATAACACTTTAAAAATGTTTAAAAAACACTTAAATATACTTCACCTAATACAAATCTAAACAAGCATTCAAAAGTACTATACTAAATGAATCATTAAAATTAATAAATAAATCACACGAGATCATACACCAGTTCTGTATATATATACATACATACAGAAAATCAATTACGTTGCTTCCAAAGCTTTATCAGAGAGTTTAGCGCTGAGCTTAACGCTTAACAAGGATATCCCCTCTTTGACAAGCCAAAGCGAGTTATTAACGGTAACAATTCCCATGTGAAAATGGCACGTTTCACTGACAAGGACCACGTCTCTATAGGGATATTGTTTAACCAAAACGCTAAAGTAAATTCGTACGAAGTACATAAAAAGTGAACGTGACAGGTTGTGGGTTCAAATCCTACTGGTGATTGAGGTGATTTGAAATATTTTATATTTTCCGTTTCCGTTGAGTTCCGGCACTCAGCACGCAATGCCTACAGAATTCGGCGGAAGGTGGGGAGCGGAGTGTCTCAACATTGCTCTGCTTGACCAACCAACAACAATCCAACGCTTTCTGTGTAATGGACATATCAGTCCTCCGGGTTTGAAACTGAGACCTGTGGCCTTGTTTATGGATGAAGGAGAGGAGAAACTGGGTTTCAGCTTCTGTGTCGTAGGGCCGAAGAAATCCATTTACATATCACCTGGTCTAGCTGCCCTTACCAAGGGCTGTACCAGCAAGACCACCATGAGGAAATCGGACTACGAAAGCATGCCTATCATCAG
>JAATLQ010034374.1:0-22428 GCA_013421005.1 Heliconius erato x Heliconius himera
GCAGACGCAGACGCAGACGCAGACGCAGACGCAGACGCAGACGCAAATGCAGACGCAGAAGCAGTGTAGTTTGACAACGTCAGACTGTGAATACGATGATTGTTGTCTCGATTGGGGAAATGATTATAAATCAGCTTCACGCTGTATCCCGTATACAGCAGGGTAGGCAGAGGGAACCTAGTGTTAAGACACTCCGTTCCCCAGTTTCTGCTGATTTCTGGAGCCATTGCGTGTTGAGTAGCAGAATTCAACGCCACGCTTAACCTCGACACCAGAGCAGAGAAATGGAAATTTAAATTTAAGTAAATATTTCATCTCTTCTAGTGGGGATCGAACCCCACAACCAGTCGGTTTTACAGTCACACCTCGTGCCACTGCGCCACCCCGGGCCTCCATATTAATTAATTTTATATTTTATTTCTTTTTTCATTTCCTGGCTCTTGTACGCAAAGTCCTCAAGTTCATCCTTCAAAATGGAACGTCTCGAAAATTGGGCGGAAAGTAGGCACGTAACAAAGTGCCTACAAAGTAGGCATCAAATCAGCAATGTATATCTGATAGCTCCAATAATGAAATGCGATAGTGGTTTTTGTGATGAGTAAAAGTATCTAGCTATGATATCATTGGTTCTGCTCAGCGTACTGGAACAGACACGAGTCGAAGATTACCCCGCCTCTTTGTATGGCGGCGTATGAACATCATAAGCCGCCATACAATTATATTTTATTTTAATAATGTTTCTGGGCGTGAGCAGAAAGCTTCTTAATGTCAAGTCTTCAATCCACACTTTGAGGAATTTTAATTGTTTTGAAGAATAAGAACTTGTACATCGATATCCCTTTTAATTGCAATTAACGGAATATATTATTTTATTTTATTATGGGAAATGGCTTCATGAAAGCGAATAATGTCAAGTATTTTTTGTAGTAGGTTGGTAGGTTATACATTGTAGTCATTTGATACAATTTTATACACAAGACGGTCTCTGTAGAGAGAAAAAAAACGTAATTTCGTTAAATATAAAACATCGTTATTTGACAATTGGCTGAAATTAATATTATCTGATAATCGTACAAGCGTACACGCGATTGTTGTGGGTTCGATTCCAACTCAGGGGAATGAAATATTTAGGCCTAAATTTATAAGTCGCTCTGAAATCTGACATGGATTTTAAGAGGCCGTTTACATTCATATATATACAATTTGTGCATGAAAATGGCATCTCAAGGTCGATCTCAGACTTGAGGGCGATTTGTATATACGGGCCTGATACTGAGTTCGTCCATTTGTCGCACACATACTTAATGCAAATTTTTAATTTATTTAGTTAGTTAGTTTTTTTTTTTTTTACGTGATTTTCTCATGAATATCTTGGATTGTCAGAAATGGACCAACCTAAGATGGGTCCACATGGCAAGAACTATCTTTTAGATAAAAAAAATTAATCAAAATCAGTTCTTTTGCAAAAATCGGTTAAAAATAAAAATTCTAAGTGCTAATGAAAAAACTGTATGATTTTTATACGAAAACGATTCTATTATGAAGAATTAAACGTATTGAATTATTTATAACTTGTACATCGACATCCCTTTTAAAATGGTAATTGGCAAATAACAGAATATATTATTTATACAATGAATTTTGTGAGAAATGGCTCCATAAAGGCGAAGGATGTCAAGTATTTTTTTGTAGTATGTTGGTAGGTTGGTAGTCTCTACAGAGAAAATAAAATCTTAACTATAAATCATTGTTATTTAACGATTGTCTGAAATTAACATTATCTTACAAGCGTGGGACTGTAAACGCGATGGTTGTGGGTTCGATTTTCGTTCAGGGACACAAAATATTTAGGTCCGTATTTATAAATCGCTTTCAAGCTTGATTTAGATCTTAAGAGGCTATTTCTATTCATGGATATACAATTTACGTATTTTTATACATTTTTAAAGTGTTATTCCACACTTAGGAGAAAAAAAAAATTCGACGTAGTTTGGCGAGAACGCATGGCTTTATGGTCAGAGCGCCTGGTCGGTTTCCAGGAGGCGCGGGTTCGAGTCCCGCTGCGTTCAAAAAATTTGCATACGTTTTTCTAAATAAGTATTATTATACAATTTACGAATGAAAACGGCACTCCCTTCCCCATTTTCCGACAAATTTTGAAGGCATTGCTTGTTGAGCGGCGGAACTCAACCCCGCGCTTTGCCTCTACACCAGAGCGAAGAAATGAAAATATTAAACATTTAATATCCTTATGTAGAGACACTACAAAACAAAACATAATTTATATTTTTTATTAATTTCCCATCCAAAGCAACATTACAACGTGTTCGTAATTATAATTGCAGCACTTAGAATCAAGCTGTGCCTTAACTGCTGTAATAGATGGTATTGTTACATTACAATGTAAAATAAAAGGCAGTGTTGCCATGATTTGCTTTCGAAAACGGTATTGCTAGTTTTCAATGAGGTCTTTTTATTACTTAGATTAGTTTAATATATTTTATTCCTTCGATGAGATATCTTAGGGATAACAAAATAAACTTTTATTATCTTCAAACAGAGAACAATTTACGTTATTCGCAAGTATTTACTTTTGCTTTTGTTTTTTTTATCAAAATTGTTTAGTCTTCTTCTTACCTCATTTATTATTTAGGCTAGGATTATACGGCTTATTTATTGAGGCCAGTCGTGGCACAGGGGCACAAACTGTGAATGTAAATGCGACTGGTTGTGATCCCCACTCGAGGGAAAAAAAAATATTTATTTAAACTTCTATTTCAATTTTGTCACTTTGATGTCGGTTTTGGTGTAGAGTTCCGCCACTCAAGATGCGATGCCTCTAAAATTCGGCGGTAAGTGGGAGTGTCTTAACACTAGGTTCCGCATACACTGCTACGTGCAGGATACAGCGTGAAGCTGATTTTTTTTAATCAATTATTTAATTCGAGTTCTGTAGGAAAAAAAAAGTAGACAAATAAAAAAAAAACTGAATCAAAATTTTGTGAGAGTTACAAGTCCTTTTTAAATATTAATTCATATCACCTAGATTATGGCTAGGTTTTTTTAGTCATATTTTTATTTGTGAAAAAAAGGAGAGAAAAATTTAATATCTTTTAATGATAAAAGAAAATACTAAATCAGATATTTATATCTGGATACCTGTACTAAGCATCCATGTTCTCTTATTATAGTATAGTATCTAATAACTGAGTATTTCCCTATTTAAATGCCAACGATATCCACAATCTAGCCGGCGGCTGCGCTTGCTTAAAATTTTATTGTTATAACATTCAGGGCGCATCGCGAGAATAGTTTACATCTTTATAGCGTTAATACTGTAGCTTTCGTTGTTTCCTATGTTTATTTGTTTCTTTTGCACGTAATTTTATATTATACTAGAGGGCGCGCGCGGCTTCGCCCGCTTATTAGGAGTGAATTATAAAAAAACCCCGAAACACGTGTTCAATAAAATATTTTTAACAGTCTGAATTTAAATTTTTATAAAAATCGGTGGCAATTTAAAGATTTTTCCATATAAACTTTCAATCCCTTATTTGAACCCTTAGGGGGTGAATTCTTAAAAACCATAAAATACGTGTTCAATTAAATATTTTTAAGGGTCTGAATTTCAAATTTTATAAAAATCGGTACAGATTATTTTTTTTTTCATACAAACTTTCAACCCGTATTTCATACCTTTAGGGTTAAAATTTTTCAAATTCTCTACTTAGTGGATGCCCAGAATATGAAAATAAACATCTGCCCAAATTTCACGTTTGTACCATCAGCGATTACGGCTCTGCGTGCGTCTTACCTCAGTCAGTCAGCACAAGTCCTTTTATATATATAGATGTAAGGCGCAGCGGCACGAGGTGTGACTGTAAAACCGATTGGTTGTGGGTTCGATCCCCATTTGAGCAAATTAAATATTTACTTAAATGTATATTTCCATTTCTTCTCTCTGGTGTCGATGTTAAGCGTGGCGTTGAGTTCTGCCACTTCTGCCTCCGGAATTCGACAGAAAGTGGGGAACGGAGTGTCTTAACACTAGGTTCCCTCTGCCTACTCTTCTGTGTGCGGAATACAGCGTGAAGTTGATTTATTTGATTTATATGTAAGTATTTAAGCCATCCTGTGGAAGTGTTCGATCTCCACACGATGTAATGTGTTATTTTAGTTGAGTTCTGGTCATTTAAAGTGTGCTGTTGAGTTATCATTGTAACATTGAGTAACTCAATATATTTTAGAGATTTAAATAACAGTGTAAAGTAAGTTTATTTTGTAATATGATTTTTTAGGATTCCACACCTCTAAATGTATAAACGGAACTCTTATAGGATCACTTTGCTGTCCGTCTTTCAATACCTTTTGTCTCGAGATCTCTTAGAGGTGTCAAGCTAGAAATAATATCATATATTACCCCTTCGCCTTGTATTCCTTGAAGCTTAGAAAAAAATCAAGTTATTAATTTACCTTGTACATCAATTTTGTTGCATTTTTCATGAAAATCGCCGTGAATTTAAAATCTATGGGATACTTCCCGCGGACGTATCGCTATAACATTTTGGTTCGAAGTTCGTACTTACAATATAAATAAAGGAAATAATTCGAAAAGTAAAAAAGTAGAGCTATTTTTAAAAATTATGACAAACATATATTTGTAGTTCATTTCAAGTTTGTCAATTTTTATGAGAACATCCTGTTGACGTAGAAATTGGTACGGAACTCTAGGTAGGTGAGACCGACTTGCATTTAACCGGTTTTTTTTTAATTTTAATAAACTAACAGAAGGAAATCTTTCTAATTAGATATTTGCCATCATTAGATTAAATAGTAGCCGAAGTCTCGATAACCTTACGTTGATTTTTCAAAGAAAAATCAAGGGGATGTCCTATCTTGTCATATCTATATTTAAATCGGGAAGTGCACCCGATCCCAACAATTTTCGACCTGTATATTACCTTCATGTTATACAGTTATACATGTTGTTTTAATTTTGAAATAAAAAAATATTATGTTTGATAAACAGTAACAGTTTTATTACAGGTCGCGAAAGTACAGATGCTGGTATAGGTCTTATAAATTAAAATCAAAATTTAGCTTCACGCTGTATCCCACACACAAAAGGGTAGGCAGAGGGAACCTACTGTTCACACAGTTCACACACCGTTCCGCACTTTCTGCCGAATCCTGGAGGCATTGCGTGTTAAGTGGCGGAACTCAACGCCGCGCTTTGCCTCGACACCAGAGCGAAGAATTGAAAATATAAATTTAAGTAAATATTTCATCTTTTGGCGTGAGCTATCCAAAACCGCAGCGTGCACAAACGCACAGAAATAGCGACAAACAGATAAAAAAAATAACAGGGTTCTATTTTTAAAAATAGATATGATATTAGAGAAAATTTGACTTTGGAGTAAATTTTTCTCAAATATCATGTACAAACACCGGTCAGTTACGATTTTATTATAAATATATAAAGATAAATAACGAATTCGTATATTATAAGTTAAGTCCATAGAGCAAAGCCTCGGGCGGAACACTAATTTGTTATAAGAGTTTCTTTTTATAATCCATGAAAAATGTAAGCCACGTAATTTATTTTTAATTTACAGAGTCAATTAAAAAGTACCTAGTACGTAATTGCATATTGCATTATAATCTATATGATATAAAGCGCAAGTAGTTTGATTACTTTATAAAGTGTTGCTTGTAATAGTGATAAGGTAATTATTATTACTTCTAAAGGTTAAAAGAAAATTGTATCAATAAATTATATTTTTAAAATAGCACTGGCAACACTATGAGGCCAGTCGTGGCGCAGCGGTACAATGTATGACTGTAAAATCGACTGGTTGTGGGTTCGATCCCCACTCGAGAAGATGAAATATTTACTTAAATTTATATTTATATTTCTTAGATCTGGTGTCGAAGTCAAACGCGGCGGTTGAGTTCTGCAACTCAACACGCAATGCCACCTAGAATTCGGCAGAGAGTGGGGAACGGAGCGTCTTAACACTATTTTAACTCAGCAACCCTGCTGTGTGCGGGATACAGCGTGAAGCTGATTATTATACTGCTGATGCTGATTACTATAGAATTATCCTAATTTCTTTTGTACAATAATTCTTTTAATTCTTTCAAAAATAATAATAATAATAATAATAATAATAATAATATGCTTTATTGTACACCACAAACATACAAATAAATAAATAAAAGAAACACAAAGAAATAGAAGAAAATGTACAGCAGGCGGCCTTATCGCTATGAGCGATCTCTTCCATATTAATCAATTATGTAATATAATTGCATTACAAAAACTAAAATCATAACTTTAAAGATATATCTATGTATAAACTGAGACCAGTTGTGGTGCAGGGGCACACACGAGCGATTGTACACGCTGAGGCTGTGGGTTCGACTTACCATTTCAGGAAATGAAAATTTTTATATTTTCATTTTCTTACTCTTGTAAAGAGGCAAAGCGTGGCGTTGGGTTTCGCCACTTAACACACAAGTGTCCAGAACTCGGCAGAAAATGATGGAATTTCACCTCTGGTTTAAGACATATACTAATAGTGTTAGAGTCCGGGCTCCTCTAAACCATGTACACCATGTACGAACCGCCGTTCTCAAACGTACTGTTATACACATACAACTCCCAAGGCGTCTTTTGAGGCAGTGGCGGAACTCAACGCCGCACTTTGCTTTGTCACTAGAGCGAAGAAATGAAAATGCAACAAACAACGCGACAGTTGTAGGTTCCAATCCCCGAGTGGGAATAGAACCTACAACCGTCGCGTTTACAGTCACATGCTTTTGCTACTGCTCCATGAGGGCCTCAAAATATTTTGTACTCTATTAAATATAGTGTCAAAGAAAAATCGTACAATATCTTTAACACTTAAGTTGAGACGTCGGCTCTTTGAGGTTACATAGAAAATGTAGATTTAGATATATTAAGTAAAAGAATTAAGCAAGTCATGAGCCTTGAGGCCGGTCGTGGCGCAGCGGCACGAGGTGTGACTGTAAAACTGACTGGTTGTGGGTTCGATCCCCACTCGAGGAGATGAAATATTAACTTAAATTTATATTTCCATTTCTTCGCTCTGGTGTCGAGGTTAAGCGCGGCGTTGAGTTCTGCCACTCAACACGCAACGCCTCCAGAATTCGGCAGAAAGTGGGGAACGGAGTGTCTTAACACTGGGTTCCCTCTGCCTACTCTGCTGTGTGCGGGATACAGCGTGAAGCTGAAAAAAAAGTCATGAGCTTGGGCAGGGGCGTAAGTGTGCCTCTGTAACGCGAATAGTTGTGGGTTCAATATTTCATTTCTTCGCTTAGGTGTTGAAGCAAAGCGAAGCAATACTTCCAGAAATCGGAAAATGAGAAACGGAGTGTCTATCCTCTGCTGTGGGCAGAATACAGCGTGTAAAAAAAAACTAACAGAGTTATAAATATATTTAAATGAAAAATTCATTTTTGGGTTCAATAAAATCTAATAACTAAGCGTGAAAAAGCGCTGGCCACAGGTAGCTCGTGTTTTATTTATGACACAACAACTGTTTTTTCAGTGAAATATTTAGATTTATGTTGTAACCAAAGTACTAGTTGTCAAAAGGACCTATCAAAGTTGAATAGATGCTTCATCGACATTTACTTTTATGGTTCTAAATTGTTGGCTTGTTAGCGTAGGCGTGGTCCCAAATTATCTGAGTTATCAAATCGTTGAATTATATGAAACGTATTTTAAATGCAGATGTTGAAGATCTTTTAAGTATACTATGTAATATCTGATAAATCGGGATTTGGTATAATATAATTAAAAATAGCTACGGACAAGTAAAACTATGAAAATTAAAGAAACTAGCATCTCATATTGAACTGTGGGTTTGCTCATCATTCGGGAGATGATCAATTATTTATTCAATACCTACTTTCACACAACGTTCTCTAGGCGACAAAACCTCGAGCGAACTGGACTTTTAAACTTAAAAAAATAAACTAAAAGTAGTTAAGATTCTATGTCATAAGTATAGTTTAATTAAATATATTAAATGATTAAAAGTAAAAATTTTAAAACAATATTTAATCACTCAGCCCTATACTTAATCTCAGACGTAGCCGCGGGCAACAACCAGCTTCTATTCGATACATGAATAGTACAATAAGCGAATAAATTAGCCAACAGTATTGCAATGTCCGCACCTGACGATTCAATGAAGTTAATCTTGTAAAGTTGGTCAGGATCTTGAAAACAATGTATATACAACGTGAGTTATACTCGTAAACGAGAACATTATCAAGATTTCGATTAAATCTTATACTATAGTGGATGAAACTCAAGAGAGAACAAGAGAAGAAGCAAAAGTAAATAAGAATATTTTTAATTAAAAGTTATAAAATTATATGTAACATGATAAATAATGTATTATTGATTGTTATGATAAATTTATTGAGTATTGACCAACATTCAGTGGTCTATCAGTCTGGTTGATAAGACATAGGTCATAAATTAATTTTCTATACAGAGACAATAAAGACATTCAATAAGCTTATATTATAATCGTTTTTGGATTACATACTTATTATTATTAATGTAATGAAACATCTAGAATTATTTAAAATAATTTTAATATACATACACATCTAGCCATCTGGCAATATTATAAGCTATTTTATACATAATTTTCCAGACATATATAACTATTTAAATAAATTGAAGTGCAGCCAGTGACTTCCTTAAATATACATTACCTGAGGGAGTACCCTTGCATCGCTTCATCCAAGTACTCGGGCAATGCAGAAAAAAATCTGCATTTGGTCTTTTTAATTTTTTTATCTTCTGGAAGGAAGTTCCAGATTATCAAATCTTCATCAGATGTTGCTGTTGCTGAAATGTAAGCAGATATCGACATTAGCTTAACTTGGAAGAACATACGTACCTATATATGATTAGATAATTAGTCCTACACAATATGTAGGATTTAATGTGCACGTTCAATAATATGACCCAATTTGATGAAGACTAAGAATCTTAATACTACCTCCTGGTCCTTACATATGAAATTGGCGTTTAGTATGAGAGGAACAAAAAGTCGAATATGACTTAATATAATATATTTATACAATCAAAGTTTGAACCATTGTTATCTATGCACTTTTGCCATCTCATAGGCTGTTCATTGATCCCTTTACTAAAATATTAATTTAGATGGAAATCAATAAAATGTATGAAGGTGATTTTGGCTGCCTCATTGGAGATGATTTTTTTACCTTGCTAGAAGTTATCTTAATATCGAAAAAAATGATAATCTATTGGGGCTAAGTCCAGGGAGAATGGTAGATGTCCTCGATCCCAATTGAAGCTTTTCTAAGTAACTTTTTTGGGTCAATGTTCGCTCGGAGCAGGATTTGGCTGGTTTGCCAGGATTCAGCCATTGCGATGAGCGCTTTTTATTATCGTAGAGAACTCCATTTTTCATCACAGGTAATGTCGATTTAAACTCTTCATTATTTTGCCGATTAAGTAATACAACGCAGCAGTCGCACGTTTGCCGGTTTGCTTCACTTCGTTCGGGAGATACGTTTTCAGCTTTTTAATGTTCCCAATTTGCTTCAAGTAGATTAAAACGTTTTATTACTAACACCGCAGCCTGCAGCTATCTCGGACGTGGCTTGCGATAGATCCACTTCCACAATAGCCTTCAATTCTTCATTATCAAATTGTATCTCCGGCCATCCACGGGGCATGTTCTGCAGGTTGAAATTTCTAGGGCGGAAACGATGTACGTTTAAAATAACGCGATGTTTCAAGTTTTCCATTTTGTAAACTGAGTGAAGCAAGCAGGAAAAAACAGGAGAAAAAAAACACGGAAGATTTGAATTTGGAACTAGGATAAATTTATGATTTTAATCACTACTTCAGTGATCAGTACGACAAAATATCCATTTCACATGTAAGGACCAAATAATTCCTAATCTTTAGTAAAAAGGAATAATTCTTATGATCTTATTAAAGACAAAACTTTAAAAGTTGACAGCTTGGATCGAAAGTATTATGTTAAAAGAAGAGAAATGCTGATCTTTCAATCTATAAAATTAAATAAAAAAAATGTAATGGCTATAATTCGTGGTGATATGTGATTTCAATATCAAATTATTGTATGTATTAATGTTAATGTAAAGATAACTCAATAGGATGTTTAATAAAAAAAATCCAAATTTGGTAAAATACAGTATTATGTCACTTGTGCCGTGGCTGGAATTAAAACGAGGACCAAAAAGAAAGGCAACAAGTAAATCCTAAATGGACAAAAGATGTGAATCACCAATGGTGGGGTTGCAAACTAGTAATATATGTATATTTTGTTATTGTTTTAATAATAAACAGATTTAAATGCATTAATATATATTATTTGAAATGGCTATTATTCTGTGTTAAAGCTATAATTGAATATATCCGTATTTCCGATTTTTTCTCACCAAGTTTAGTGCCATCTGGACTGAAGACCATAGTTCGTACTCGGTCCAGTCCACTGCGACCTTCTCCCCACTGATCCACCATAGTGTCCGGATCACTCATCACGACTAGTTGAGAGCACGCCTTCGGATGAAGGATTGCTCTGTCTGTATAATAAATAAGTTCTAGCCATCTACATTTACTCACTAAGAACAAAAATATTAAGGAAAACGATATGGTTTGATATTAACGCATGACTTAGTAAAGTGCTTGGACAGTTTCCTAAAGGTGCAACTTCGAAACGTTAAAAAAAATATATAAATTTAATGTAGAATTGTTACCATCGTACAGAATCGATCGTGGCGCAGGGGCTCAAGCGTACGATTGTAAAACATTGAAGGGGGAGTGAAATATATGTATAATATTCCGCGCCCTGATATTGAGGTAAAGCGTGGCGTTGAGTTATACCTCTCAACACGCAATGCCTTGAAAATTTAGCGGAAAGTGAGAAATAGAAGTGTCTTAATGGGAACAGAGTGTCTTCGTACTAGGTTCCCAGGTTCCCTACTCTACTATGTGTGCGCCTATTCCCTATGCTTACTCTACTATGTGAGCGTGAATAAAAAGGTGACATTGTAACATTATATTGCTGGCTCTTTTCAGCAGAAATAGTCAAATCAGTCATAAATTAAACATGAAGCTGCCACTGGCTCAGATCAATAAGAACAGTCTCTAGTGATACATTGAATAGAGAACATTTTGAATTTTAATTTAAGAATTTTATATTATTGTAAAAAAATATTGTTTTGTCACTTAAATTTGTGTCTAAAAAAATATTATTATCCTTACCAGAATTCCACATGCTAAGTACCAGCTCGCCAGTCCTATGGCTGAAGAGCATGGCGTCCAGGCGATACCTTTTCGGGCCAATGCTAGTATCCCGGACTTTACATGTTGGTGCATCCCACAACGCGATACGTGCTTGTAAGTCATCGGTGACCGCTCCAACACCAAGAAGTGCGCTTCTCCATGGATGCCAAGATATTGTCTGTATATGTTTATATTTATTAATGGAAAAATGAGTGACTCATCACTAAATTCTCTCTAAAGAAGGAATAAAGAGAAAAGCTACTTTTTACCATTTACCACTGAGCACACATATTAAAAGTAATTTTCGTGCTTAGTGGCAAAGTCCTCCCAAATAGCTAAATACATTAGGTAAGTTTTAATATGATATGTACTTTGTTATATAGAGTGTTTTTGTCAGCGCCACTTTAAATGAAACTCTCACAGTTTTAACTGCTCTATAAAAGCCTAATACAATTAGATTTTTTTTTTCCCAAATTGGTAAAGTATTTTTTTTTAACAAAATAAATAATAAAATTATTATTGTAAAATAAAACGCCATTTGTCAAGAACGACGCACGCAGACATAAACCTATCAAACGGAAATTGCCGCATACGCCTCATTCTGAGATTGAGTCCTAGGTATTGGCGGCAAAGTTCAAAGTTATTTAACCTTTAGTAGTATTTTGTAGTTGTTTATGTTTACGTTATTGGTATCTATGCGTAACTGCGTCACACGAAATACAGGCATGAATAAACATCGTGAAATTAAAAATAAAAAATCTTACGTCTAAACTCTCTATCTTGATTAATTTCTTCAGGTATGGCTTTAAAATATTTTACCCTATATGCTGTTCCGGGAAAAGGAGCGCTGACGCTTCCACCCTGTATATTATAATCCAATTTTCTTAAAAAAAGCTTATTTAAATAAAACTATACCCTGATTGTCCAATCCGAATCAATACTCGAGTACATTTCCAAAGATGGCCAAGTAAGTAATAGTACTAAAGCCGTGTTCACAGCTGTCACTGCCAAGTATCTAGCATCGGGTGATACTCGGACCAGCAGTATCGCTTCTCTCACAAAATGACGCCAGCTTATCAGTTTTGCAGCACGAGTGAATGATGTTACAGCGCCCCACGAGCAACCTCTGTAAAAAAAAGATAAATAAACGGAAGTGCTTCCAGTTTTTCTCTGCCTACCATTTTATGTGCAATGACAGCGTGAAGCATGCATTCTAGAGAAATAAATTAAATTAAATGAATTTAATCAGCTTCACGCTGTATCCCGCACACAGCAGGGTAGGCAGAGGGAGTAGGTAGTGTTAAGACACTCCGTTCTCCACTTTCCACCGAGTTCTAGAGGCATTGCATGTTGAGTGGCGGAACTCAACGCTGCGCTTTGCCTCGACACCAGAGCGAAGAAATGAAAATATAAATATAAATAAATAGGAAAAATGAAAATATTAAATATTTCATTTCCTCGAGTGGATATCAAACTCACAACCTGTCGTGCTTACATTGACACGCTTGTGCACCTGCTCCGCGACTGGCCTAAAAAAAGTTAGAAGTAGTAGTATTTAACTTCTAGTGTCGCTACTGGTGATATTTTCCCTCCATATAATAACAGGTCAGTCGTGACGCGGGGCACAAAGTGTGACTATCCACTGGTTGTGGGTTGGATCCCTACTCGAGGAAAAGAAATATTTATTTACATTTACATTTTCATTTCTCCGCTCTGGTGTCAAGGCAAAGCGCGGCGGTGAGTTCCGCCACTCTAAACGTAATGTCTCTAGAACTCGGCTGAAAGTGGGCAACGGACCGTCTTAACATTAGGTTCCTTTTGTCTACTAATTTTAAGTATTAAAGTAAAGCATAAAATATATATTACGTAGCAAATGAATTTCCCGTAGGGCTCCAGTCAACTGCGGTAATAGAACAGTTTCTGTTGTCTTTTTCTAGGCAATTACAAGTGTTGCTGTCTATTTTCTTACTCTTAACATTATTATGTATTTCCACTGTCTTCATATATGTACCGAGCTGAAAAAAAATTAAAGAGAGAGAAGAGACATAATAATGATTACATTTATAGGAGAGGTGGGGCCAGTAGTAAGACTGTAAAGCAGAGCAGAGCGCATGACTGTAAACGTGATAGGTTGTGGGTTTGATTTCCATTCGAGGAAATTAAATATTTAATATTTTCATTATGTTCCGCCACTCAACACGCAATGCCTTAAGAATTCGACGGAAAGTAGGTAGAGGAGTGTCTTAGCACTAGGCTCCCTTTGCCTATCCTGGTACATGCGGGATACAGCGTGAAGCTGGAATAAAATATGTATAGGTTAAAGATAACAATTAAATCAGCAGATATATATGGTTTTTATATAAGCAAACCCTCTCAATAACGCTATGGTACATATCTATATATATAAAAGGACTTGTGCTGACTGACTGAGGTAAGACGCACGCAGAGCCGTAACCGCTGATGGTAGAAACGTGAAATTTGGGCAGATGTTTATTTTCATATTCTGGACATCCACTAAGAAGGGATTTTGAAAAATTTTAACCCTAAAGGGATGAAATAGGGGTTGAAAGTTTGTATGGATTTTTTTTTAAATTGGCACCGACTCTTATAAAATTTTAAATCCAGACTCTTAAAAATATTTCATTGAACACGTGTTTCATGGTTTTTAAGAATTCACCTCCTGAGGGTTCAAATAAGGGGTTGAAAGTTCATATGGAACAATCTTTAAATCGCCACCGATTTTTATAAAAATTTAAATTCAGACTGTTAAAAATATTTTATTGAACACGTGTTTCATGGTTTTTTTAGAATTCACTCCTAATAAGCGGGCGGCATTTTAGTCGAACTAACGTTGTAAATAATTTTGGTCCTTTTTCATCATTTTGTTTTGTTTTTCATGTTAGATCGATTACAAAATATATAGAATTTAGTTCCACAATTCAACACAAACGACAGAGACAATATGCTGGAGTTGCCTAAAGAAAAAGCACTCAAATAACTCACGAGTAAAAGTTCTCCTCTGGGGTCAAACTTGCAACATTGAATCTGATACTCAGCGTATCCTTGGCTTATGAGACTCTGGCTCCTCCAACTCCATTTATGGTAGTTCCTCCCAAGTGCTGCCACCAACACGTTGTCGTTACTCCAGTCTAATAATTCTGGAACTATTATAATTTACAAAAAAAATATTCGTCGATTTTTTAAATAATAAGAGATAATTCATAATTATAAAAATGTAAAGAGGAGAAAGTTCATAATTCAACATAGTTATATGATAACGTAATCCTAATCACATATTAAAATAAATTAAATATTTCTATAATAATATATTAAAACAAGAAAAAACAGCGAGTAATTTGTGACAAGTTGAATTTTTTGCCCTGTGACATCTTAGTTACCGACTTCCTGTGAACAGTTGTAATAGTCTTTAAATGCCAAAAAACAACTTTTGTCGCCACCGCTTATGGCTTCAACGACAAAGGGACGTGGAAAGGTTAACGTTGGAATGAAAGTCACCGCGTTTTTTTATAAAACTGTCCCTGCCGTACGTGAGCTAGCTTTTAATTGCTGCAAATATCAATTTTTTCAAAGCGTTGGCCCGTAGCGAGTCGTATAAGGAGTAGGTGAAGAATGTGTCCAACTACAATATCTACATATATAGAAAAAATGCTTAACGTTGTCTGTTTAATGAGTTATACGAGAAAACGGAACAGTACCCAAAACAATTATTTTTAAAATTTGTTTGTTTGTAGCTTTGTCTGTTTGTGCACGCTAATCTGAGAAACGGCTTAACCTATTTAAATGCAGCTTCCACTATTGTATTTTAACGAAGTTTGTTTAGAATATAGTGTTAGTTTTATTTAAATTAGGTAATAAATAAAAAAAAATGTTAATATTAAGTATTTCATGCGACAATATTGCTACAAAATAATTATTTTGTTAGATTGACTAAAACTTTAGTTTATTCAATAGATTACAAAAATAGTTGAGATGAAAAAATAAGAAAAATAAGTTTATTAATAAATTATTTTTTTATATTTTTAATAAATTTAGTTTATTAGTAAATTTTAACCTCGTACGGACTCATAATGTGTAAAAAATAATTTCTTTTTTATCTTTCGGTTGCATACCGCAAACACCAGAGCATAAGCAGAGGTAACCTAGTATAAATATTTATACAATACTAGAGGGCGCGCGCGGCTTCGCCCGCTTATTAGGAGTGAATTCTAAAAAAACCACGAAACACGTGTTCAATAAAATATTTTTAACAGTCTGAATTTAATTTTTTATAAAAATCGGTGGCAATTTAAAGATTTTTCCATATAAACTTTCAACCCCTTATTTGAACTCTTAGAGGGTGAATTCTTAAAAACCACGAAACACGTGTTCAATGAAATATTTTTAAGAGTCTGAATTTCAAATTTTATAAAAATCGGTACAGATTATTTTTTTTTTCCATACAAACTTTCAACCCCGATTTCATCCCTTTAGGGTTAAAATTTTTCAAATTCCCTTCTTAGTGGATGTCCAGAATATGAAAATAAACATCTGCCCAAATTTCACGTTTCTACCATCAGCGGTTACGGCTCTGCGTGCGTCTTACCTCAGTCAGTCAGCACAAGTCTTTTTATATATATAGATTATATAAACTTTGAAAAGGAAACGAATTTGCTTCAAATCAATATTAGATGATTTTGATTTACCTGTACTTAGATGAACTGCTATGCAGAATTCAATGGGATGCCAACAGTACAAAAAATATGCAAGTTTTGTCCGATAAAATGGCACCTCTATGGAAAATTATCTTTTTTTTTAAACTGGATGGTCGCTATTCAAAAATTTCTAAAATGAAGAATGTTTTCAGATACATACAATATAATAGACGCACAGATAAATGGTATTTTTGCTCAAAAAAATAACAATAAAAAAATATTTTAAATTCTATTATTTTGTATATGTTTTTGCTGATGCTATTTTTATGTCATTGTAATTAGCTATTTGTATGTGTTTGTAAGTTTAGTTTTACTATAGATTATGTATACAGTGAAGAGAGGAGATTATTAAAGCTTTAAACTTTAATGGTTTTGGGTTCGGTTCCCCTTAGGGGGAATGAAATATTTAGTATTTTCATTTCCTCGTTCTGTTAATGAGACAAAGCGCGGCGTTGTGTTCCGCCAACAGGTGATTTAACAAGTAACTTGCCTCAACAATACAGCGGAAAGTGTGCGGATACAGCGTAAAGCTAAAAAATGAAGTGTGGGGCATAGCTTCATTAAAAATTCAATCATTAATAGAAAAAGACATTAGTACATATAAATACACCTTTGTAGATCATAAAAATAATTTAAAAGCCAAGACAGTCGCAGTCACAACATCGGATATCGGATAAAAGCTTGTTTTTTTAAAAAAAATAATGTTTACGATTAACACTTTAAACATTACTAATATGGATAGGACGTACTTGTAAATGCGCGAGTTTCACACTGTATATGGACAAAAATATAATTACGTATCTAAATATGTATGGTTTAATTTATTACTTAACTAGCGGTTCGCCCACGGCTTCGCCCGCTTAAAATACATGATTATTGACTTAATAAGCAAAATTGATTGACAACTGTAATGACTTCTAATATGATTTTTTTACGATATTATCGTCAAAGAATTTTTGATTGTTTTAAATAAAAAAATACGACCATTGCTGATATTTGATATTTATAAAATATACATAAAGCTAATTATTTATTACACATATATATTCTTGTAACTTTATGGTCTTTTTACCTATATAATATACTCTGTTAAAATTTGAACGCAGCGGGACTCGAACTGTGTTCAAATTTTTATACGTTATCTAAATAAGTATTAAACTTTAGTAGCTAAGTTGAGTTAAAACAAAGCAATTGGTGAAATTTTCAAGTAAAGCTGTTCAGTACTTTCAGAGAAAAATGCGGACAAAAATATGTCGACAGACAGACAGACAGACAGATAGACAGACAAGAAATTTAAAAAAATCTTTTGCTTTCTATTATTCTTTTAAAGTGTCCCTCTATCCATTTCAGTCAAAATTACTAAATGTACAGACAAACATACTGTCTTATTATATATAGAGATTAGTGATGTTCCATTTTGATTAAGGCAATATTTTTTATTACTATTTTTGGAAAACGTATTAAATTTACAAGGAAGCGAGATTCGAACTAGCGCCTTTTGGGAACTGTCAAAATGCTTTGATCACTAAGTTATATATGAATGATAATCAAGTCGGTGGCTACATGGATATTTTTTTCAGAGCCCGTCGTGTCGCAGGTGCACAGCGTTGGTTGTAACGCGACGGCTGTGGGTTCGATTTCCATTCGGGAATGAATTATTATATACTAGCGGCTCCCGTAACTTACGTTACTTACATTACTTACACTTACGTAGGCTACACCTGCTTGAAATATATGTCGCATAGAATGAATACGGTATGTCAATATGTTTGACTTGGGTGTATATAGAGGATGGCAACACTGCAGTTGTCAATGTCAATGATCAGCTTTTAGGGAAGGGGGGTGAATGACTCATCGTTCTTATAATAGTGGAAACGAGCGATGCAGACTTCACTGATTTCTTTTTCCAGTTCGCTTGATGGCTACAAGCTGAGGTTCGCCGGCAGGGGGCGCCCTTACAGCCGTCGACTCCACACAGGCAGCCACATAGTGCTTGCATTTCTTCTGTGACAGAGTACCCTCTTCCTTCCCCCCGGTGTCACTGTAAAAGCCAATAGGGCTAACAACAATAACCTAATGATCGAAAAAAAATGCGGACTTTACTTTTCATACATACTGAACAGTTGTATTAAGACGTCATCTGACTTCACCGCCTTCCGAGTATGAAGGGAGACCTTATGAGTCATGACTGCCTGCCCGGGCCCACGCACGTTCGGATCACCTGATGGTAAGTGATTACCGCCGCCCACGACCCCACAAATCCAGAGGAGCTACAGGTATGTTGCCGGCCTTAAAGGTGGAGATAGACGCGCTTTTTGAAGGTACTCATATCATATCGGCCTGGAAACACTGCCGCGGGTAGGCCATTCCGTGGCGCATGGAAGGAAGTTCTTATGAAACCGCAGTAGTGGATGGCCACATATCCAGGTGGTGTGGATGATATTTTAGTTTATGACATACTGTGCGGTTAGAAAATTCGGCGGCAGGTAACAGGTCAAACAGTTCTTCAGTTCAGAACACTCCCCATGATAAATGCGATAGACAACGCACAGCGAGGAGACGTCTCTACGCAAAGATACTACAGATCATTGGGTCCCCAATGATTCGAATGGCTGTACGTTGTATGCGATCAAATGATTCAAGCTGATACTGGGGTGCACCAGCCCAGAGATGAGAACAGTACTCCATATGAGGCTGAACCTGGACTCTATATGGGGCCAAACGGTGGCGTGAAGTACCGTCTCGTTCTGTTGTTTCTTCGAGGCCAACTTGGTCTTGCTTTCTAGATGATCGCGATACTGGCAGTCACTCGAAACATTATGATATCACAGAAAGACTTTTTAATTTTATGTATATGTACATATGTATAGATTTATAGATATGGGTAAGCAATAACGGTGCTTTTTATCACCATTCAAATTAAAAGCTAAAGATTCAGCCAATTCAGTCAAAGTTGCAAACAATAACTGTTATAGCAAATTAGCAAATTTGTCGAATTAAGTAGGTAATTTAAATTGATATTATAACTTTTTTATTGTAATAAAACAAACACTATATGTTAAAGGAAGCTTACCAAAATCCAATAATCTAATAACGCATTTAAATCAGTTAACCGATTCTGAGATTAGCGTTAACAAAGGTACAGACAATAATTTAAAAAATTATTGCTTTAAGTAATAAATATTTTTTTTCTCATATGTATCTTCCATGTACAGACAATGATACGATTTTATAATAAGTATAGAATTTTTTTTCATATTAACACTCTGGTATCAAGGGGTAGCGGTGTGCTCTGACACTCCACTAGCGAAACCTATAAAATTTGGGGGAAACTGTAGAACGGAGTGTCTTAACACTAGGTTGCCTCTGCCTACCTTGCTATATGTGGCATGGAGAGTGAAGCGAAAGCAATGAAAAAAGTGAAAACAACTAAAGCTTACAAATTGCGTAGCTGTACGTAGGCAGGTCCAGAATGCTGTCTGCTGAGGAAAGGTAGGTTTTTTTTCTCGGAATACATGGCCACGGTTGAACTATACGTTTGATGGAATTGCTTTTATCTGGTGACTCCAGATCGAGGGCTTTATCTAAATATTTTGTGTACTTTTTCTTTTTTAAGTTTTTTCCAAACTGAAAAAAAATATATTTATGATAAAATTATGATAATTTCTTTTTGTTTTAATTTTATTGTTTTATCAAAGGTAATAGAATAGCTTATGGTTATTCCTTTAATTTTAACTATATACGTAACACGAGTCAATATCGAGATCATTATGGCGCAGTTAAAGCGTTTGACTATAAACCCGGGTTCGAAATAGATGGAATAAATTGTGCTCTTTACCCCCTCTGGTACATAAAGTGGGGTTTTGAATTTAATAAAAAGGTTGATTGTTCTGTTCTGGTTGTTATTATTTTCAAAATACGAACAGAATGGGTTTTCTGGTTCAAAAATAAATAGAAAACTTGTTCCGTTCGTCTATTGGAAACCGTCCAAGCGCTTGAACCACTAAGCCATACGTTCTTACTTAGATATTGTACGGTCGACGAGTTTAATCACATTAAGTACATACAAAAAATTATTTAAAGTTTAAATCATCCTTATGTTTCAAATGAAATAATGAATCTATGATATTGAGTCTTTGCTAAATCAAGCCATACGTTCTTATCGAGCTACTTCAAAACTCTTATACGCTTCTTACAACTTATTATTGTTAGCGTCTCTCTAGAGAGATTTTTACTAACTTCCGCTATACAAAAATAAATACTTAAAATATCGTTTGGCAAGAGAGGAATCCTTATATCTGTTTCTTAATAAGTATTTATGTAGTGTATGTATTTATGTATTTAGTATTTTTTGATTCCCAAGTGTGAAATAACATTTTAAATAAATCTGCTAAGCTTCACGCTGTATCCCACACACAGTAGGGTAGGCAGAGGGATCCTAGTGTTAAGACACTCCGTTCCCCACTTTCTGCCAAATTTTGATTTATTGAGTGGTAGAATTCAACGCTGCGCTTAACCTCGACATCAGAGCGAAGAAATGGAAATATAAATTTAAGTAAATATTTCATCTCCTCGAGTGGGGAGCGAACCCACAACCAGCCGGTTTTACAGTTATACTTCGTGCACCTGCGCCACGACTGGCCTCAATAACATTTTAAAAATTAAAAAAAAAATATATAGTTCTATAATTCCTTACCCATATATCATTATTAATTGGTTGTACATCACATGCCGCATGCCAAGAGCGACGTCGGCGCGTTTCGCTGAAGGAATCTCGGGGCGCTACGAACCTATCTAGACGATTACGTTGCGTGTTAAACTGGAAGAAAATGTAAATAAAAAAACAATTATCTATATATATTCCGGCGTTGAATTCCGCCACTCAAAATGCGACACCTCCAGAACTCGAAGAAAATTGGGAAACGGAATTCTGAGTTCCGTTTCGTACAGACACCTAGTTAAGACACTCTGTCCCTACTAAGACATGTCTTAATGTCTTAAATAACAGACTTTAAAAAAACAATTATCTATATATATTCCGGCGTTGAATTCCGCCACTCAAAATGCGACACCTCCAGAACTCGACGAAAATTGGGAAACGGAATTCTGAGTTCCGTTTCGTACAGACACCTAGTTAAGACACTCTGTCCCTATTAAGACATGTTGTCTTAATGTCTTAAATAACAGACTTCCGTTTCCTACTTTCCTCTGAATAATTTAAGTTGAAGCTTAATTAATAAGTTTATAGTGTAATATAAAGATTATTATAAGCGGCCAACTTTGCTAGATTATATATTAAATATTAGTATATTTTTCCGGGCTAGCTAAATATGGTTAAACTAATTTGTGATGGAATGCACCGTAATACCTTTAGATGTGGTGAAAACGAGGCAAATCACATACGTTACTGTCATTTATAATTGATAGATTATCTTTTTTAATCATATATAAAAAAATATTTATCATTTAATGATTATTTATCACTTATACGTTTCATATAAAAAACAAAAACCAGGTGTCAGGTTAAAAATTCTTTTTGTTGTTTATTTTCCTTCACACTGTGTCTGTCTTCGCACATAGCAGGATAAGCTGAGGGAATCTGGTATTAAGACAATCTGTCCCTATTTTCCACTGAATTCTGGAGGCATTGCGTGTTGAATGGTGGAGCTCAACACCGCGCTTTGCCTCGTTACTAGAGCAAGATAATGAAAACATTAAATATTTTACCTTCGAGTGGCAATATCCTCAAATTAATTATTTTTATAAAAATCTTTCTTATTTTTATAAAAACAATAATTTCATACAGTTTTTAAGAAATCTTTATGAAGCCTGGGCTTTAGCTTTGAACAGATATGTTCGTGTAAAGGTTTTTTTTTTATTTTAGGGGCAATTTTTTATTACTTAAATTTCAGGGCTAGGCATCAGACTATGCTGGGGTAGGCATAAGCCATCCACTCCCATTTCTACGCCCATATTTACAATTTTACTCAATCTCCGCCATCCATGGTCTACTGAGTTTACAATTCACAGTTTAGTTTTTATGCAAATTCAAAACAAATAATATTTACAAATAACTTGCAGTATATACAAGTGTTAACTCAACACGCAATGCCTACAGAAAGTGGGGAACGGAATGTCTTAACACTCAAAGTCAAAGTCAAATAATTTTATTCAAAATAAAAAGTTACATGCTTCATTTTTTGAACGTCAAATAATTTACCACCAGTTCACTAAAATTAGTGCCTCAGACCTGAGAAGAACCGGCGCAAGAAACTCAGCGGGACTTATTTTTTTAAAAATCAATTATACAAAATCACATTTCAGCGTTTCTGACAATGATACTTTGAAATAGACTGGAGCGAGCATTTCATTCCCAAGGCGTGT
>JAATLQ010034375.1:0-22428 GCA_013421005.1 Heliconius erato x Heliconius himera
CAGCAGGGTAGGCAGAGGGAACCTAGTGCTAAGACACTCCGTTCCCCACTTTCTGCCGAATTCTGGAGGCATTGCGTGTTGAGTGGCAGAACTCAACGCCGCGCTTAACCTCGACACCAGAGCGAAGAAAATGGAAATATAAATTTAAGTAAATATTTCATCTCCTCGAGTGGGGATCGAACCCACAACCAGTCGGTTTTGCAGTCACACCTCGTGCCGCTGCGCCACGACCGGCCTCATTTTATAAAATGCCTATAAATTTTCCCGTCTTGAATTTTCTCTTTATTTGTATTGAACTTTTTACCTTGTGCCAAATTTCATAACTTTACTTCCAAGGGAAAGTACTCTTTAGGTTTTTATTACGCGCTGAATTTCATACAAAATACAGCAAAATCGATATAAATTCTTTTGATTGTGTTAACTAAGATCTTAAGAACTTCAAAGGACGATAGACCTAAATTCTATGTATGATATAAATTTTAGCTTGATCTCGAGATAAATTATTATGATAGACAGACAACAAAGTTCTAACGCTTGATGTACGGAACACTAAAAAAGAGCAATATATAAAAATAGTATTTTTGTCCACAGTGGTCTGAGCGCGGGTCCCCCAACAAGATGCGCATCACGGCGCAGAGCGGGCGCGCGTGGACCGAGAACCCCGACCACCCGCACTACCAGGCGGCGGCGCGCGCCACCAAGCTGATATACCAGGTACAGTGCATTATATTTTTTTGTATACATAATATATTTTGTGGGGAACGAAATATCTTAACGCTAGGTTCCCTCTGCCTATCCTGCTGTGTGCGGGATACAGCGTGAAGCTGATTTGATTTTTTGATTTAATAATATATTTTTAGCTGTACCCTTTATTTCTAAGACGCTTACTTTCCCTCGGTTCACTTTTGTGGTTTAAATTGTTTTTTTATCTCAATAGATAACCGTACTTTTGGGCATTTTAATAAAACAAAAATATATATAGTTTTCAATATAATTGAAAATCGACATCCTATACGTTTTATGTCTTTATCAAATGCTTATAAGTGAAGTGAAGTGTACTGGTTGCAGACGGAGCCGGACATGTCGCGCGAGGGCGGCTCCATCCCGGTGACCATCACGCTGCAGGAGGCGAGCGGCCGCAACGTGCTGCTGCTGCCCATGGGCGCCGGCGACGACATGGCGCACTCCCAGAACGAGAAGCTCAACGTGCGCAACTACATTGAGGGGGTCAGTGCCCAATTATTACAACTACTATTCTAATTCTAATGTTAAATATTTTTTATTCGAATACACTTTTGTAAGCAATTTTGAATCGGAATCTTTAAATTTTAATATAACATAGTAATAAATCGGTAAACAAATTGCCATTTAATCAATGACATAGTTAAACTCTTGACTACATATTACTAAATGTTTTAAATGTTATAATTAAAAAATGTGAGTGGGAATTTTTATTTATATTTTCGGTGACCTTATAGAAAAATTTAAATTGTTTTAACCCGATAGCGTCACTATGTATCCTTCGAATGTAGAGTATAGGTTTGTAGAATGCCACCAATACCTTTTATAATATCATGCATAAGATATTTTACATAATTTAGTTAAGTATTAACTGTAGTTATATTAAAGCAAAGTTTATTTATGTCCACAATTTTTTTTTTCAGATTAAACTGTTCGCTGCATACCTCTATGAAGTCGGAAAACTTTCCAAATAAGGCTAATGAAAATAAAATATATTGTCACTCCATTTACATACAATAATAATAAGGATGCTCTTTTTAATTTTATTGAATTAAGGTTAACGCCACATTTAAGAATCCCTCTATATATGATGATAAAGCAGCATTCCTTTATAAATAAGAGCACATTTCCATTGGTCGTTACATCACGTATACAGGCTGAAGGAGACTTCCGTTTACGCACCGTATGTGCGTAAAACATTGTGGTGAAAACGCGGGGAAGACCCGCATGCCGTATGTAGATAGTCTACTCTCATTAGTCAATAGCCCGTATTAGGGGACTCCCCGAATGCTGTATAACGATAGCTAACGAGCAATAAAGATGAGCCCTAACTTAATAAGTACAATGGTAGCATTTTATATGTAAAATGTGCCTTATTACTGAGCATAATAAATACGAAAGTATAAAAATAAAATTTGTACGGTGCTACATGACGTATGTACGTATAACATTGTGGTGACAGTATTTTTACATAATAATTTTCTTTTTTTTTTTCTTTTTTACTAACTATTTATAAGTGTTTATTTTGGAAAAAAAGTATTCTATACTGCAATTGTATTTTTTTTATATTGTATTCTTGCTGCATAATAAATTGTTTATATTTATAGGTTGTTTTTATACTATTTTACATATCTTTACATATCCTTTATATTATATCAAAACTATAAGAGGAGCACATAGCCCCTCTTACAGTTCCCCCTAGCTCCTCTAGCCAATAATATAATAATAAAAATAAAAAAAAAAAAATTTTTCTCTTATATTGCTTATGACGACCGTGTAATTTATAAAAGACATTAACACGATGTGAAACACTTTCTGTTTACATAAAAAAAACGAAGACCTTCTGTGGACGTGGAGTTCACAATAATTGTAACCTCAGGATCCCGATTACAACTGGGAAGACTGGTTTATGCTTTATTTGGTATTATTGCATTCACGTTGTTTTTTTTTAGCTTTTTTACGGATCAAGCAAGAGAGCAAGCACCTTGCAAAACAAATACACGTGATATCTTACTACACCACCCCTCCGATGATATGTGGTCATTTTTGCCGAACAACCCAGACCTCCCACCTCTCCCTTTCTAGGTTCATGTGATATAATAAACGGCCCCTTACTCACAACAACTCAGTACCCAAATATAGATCTCAAGTAAAGAATTAGAGATCTATAGGTTTGGATATCGAGTTAAGTTGTGCGTCGGTGAAGTCCAAAACGACACATTGTTCGTTGAACTTGATTTCACATAGTTTGTTTTTTATGGATTATTTTTATTTTTTTTGTAAAGAAATCGTTACTTCATTGTTATTATTAAAATAGAATATTTTTACTTTTCATTTTTTCCTGTGAATATATACATATAATAGTCTACCTTGGTACCAATCATCAAGTTTCTGGGTCACTCAGAAGTGGGTTAGGTTTTTGATGAGTGAGTGGGTCAGTCACAAAAATACCAGATTTAAAACTTTAATATGACAGTTAATATCTATAGTCGTTCGAGTCTAATTACTGACATTTTATATATTGAACAAGCTTTAATTTTGGCGAATATCAGGCATGTACATATCGTATCAATGGTTTTCGCATTACGTGTTGTGAAGGGCAAAAGTAGCTCGAAATGTTTCGTGTTTTTGCGCTTGCGTGTTTGTTTGAGTAGCAGTAGGTATTTAAAATTTAAGGTTAATTTGATTGAGATTGATTTGAGATTGGATGGTTTGACAAAATGGTCACCATGGTCGTATCTGGAGACATTTTGTTTTCAGGTTACGCGAAATTTCAATATTATACTGTTACAATATACAGTTATGTGTTTATTTGCGGAATATATATTTTTTTCAAATTTAAAATTTAGTAAAAAAAAGTTAGACTTAACATTTAGTAAAAAAAAGTTCGTTTATCGAGTTTAGCTGAGACTTTTTTTTTTATTCCATTTCCATCTTATTTTTTTACTAAAAACACTGGGTACGAACTACTTTTCCCCCTATCTTACGCCCATGCTGACTCACATGGTGACAAAAGAATGACGAGTGACGACATAATAAACACAGAGATATAAGTAGTAAACTATGTATGGGAGTATTGCGACAGTATTTAGTGAAATAGCCGTGTAAAGTAATATTGGAATGTAGTGTAACGCATTGTATTGGAATTGAAACCCTCTTATCTACGATGTTTACAGTTGCCTACTCACTACTTACAAATAATAAATTAATCTATTTCAGAGAATTATTTATCAATCATCACGAGTACCTTATTGAAGAAGTATATATATATATATGATGATGATGATGATGATGTTGTGGAAAAAAATTGTGACCCAACTGTCAGGCTTTGTTTGCCAAATCTCTTCCAGAATCCTATTCCAAAAAAGTACAGTGGTCCCCGTTGACACAAATCACTGTTGATCCGTCGGTCGAGTTACATCTGTATATATAATATTAAAAAAAAATACGAACCATGCATGCGAATGAAGCAAAAACCCAAAAAAAAAAAAGAATAGAATATTATTTACTGCACAAAAAAAATACGAATGATATGAAAAAAAAATATATATGTAAGTTATTGTTTCTTTAGATTTGTTTAGATGTGCATATTCAGAAGATTTATATTTCTTGTGGAGTTTATATGACGCCAACGGAGTTTCTACCTGTGTATTGGGGAAAGCCAAAGCATAAAGAGATTTTCCCGAGTAATGTGGGAAGCTTTTCTTGGAAGATTTTCTTAAATGCTTACTAAATTATTAACAGTACTTTAAATGCTTGCATTTTTTTTCTTATTTCTTTTAAACGTTTTCTTTGATATTCTTTTGATAACCTACTGACCAATTTATCTACAATAAGTAGAATATTAGCGTATAAAAATATTAATATCGGTCTCAGCGGGTATCTTGTAATTGCAATAAGGTCACGTTTAATCCTAAGACGGCCATAATAAAGCAACAATAGATCAATCACGCGAAATGCGAATATCGTTTACTTTCTAACTTTTCTAAGCCGATGCGTTCCACTAACATTGTACTTAGGTCAAAACTGTAACATTAAATTTCTATTAGTCATACTAATTATACATACGAATACCTATACTATTTATATACGATTTTTTTTAGCTTCACGCTCCATCCCGCACACAGCAGGGTAGGCAGAGGGGATCTAGTGTTAAGACACTCCGTTCCCCACTTTCCGCCAATTTCTGGAGGTATTGCGTGTTGAGTGGCGGAACTCAACGCTTTCCCCTCGACCAGAGCGAAGAAGTGCAAATATAAATGTAAATAAATATTTCATCTCCTCGAGTGGGGATCGAACACACAACCAGTCGATTCACAGGCACACTTTGTGCCACTGCGCCACAACTGGCCTCTATTTTTTGATATTATATAAGAAATATTTTTTTTTAATAAAAATATTTTTTTTTTGAACGAATTAGCAATTGTGTTTAATTTCATATTACAGTCGACTTTTATGTAATCTTAAAATCTTAAAATTTATTAAAACATAATACGATACGTTGTTTAAAAATGTAGTATAATTTACCTTTTTTATATAGCACAAAGTGTAAGAAAAAGAAATGTATTGAACGTTATTTAAAACATTGAAATACTCATATATTACATATTTAAATCGTTTAATGTTACAAGTTATTGAGAAAATATTGCAGGTTATTACATTTCACACTTGTTTGATGATAATCGTCGAGTACCTATACGTAGTTCGCGTCTATTATAGCAAAATGTTTTGAAATTATCTTAAGCTATAGATATATATATTTTTAAACATTTTTTAAAGTGTTATTCCACACTTAGGAAAGAAGAATACTTAAATAGAAAACGTATAATTATATAATTAACGTTATTCCCAGGAGGCGCGGGTTCGAGTCCCGCTACGTTCAATTTTTTATACGTTTTCTAAATAAGTTAGATATATATACTATTTTTAGCTTCACGCTGTATACCGCATATAGGCAGGAAAAGGGAACCTGGGAAGCTAATGCTAAGTCACTCCGGTCCCTTTAACACTTATTCTGTTCTCCACGCCGGACTATAGACACAATGCGTGTTGAATGGCGGAACTCGACGCCGCGCTATGTCTCGATACTATATTTCATTTCCTCGAGTGGTAATCGAACCCACAACCTGTCGCATCACATTATGCTTGTGGCCACAACATGCCTCAAATTAATTTATCTCTACTATTTCAATATTTCTTGGAAACCATGCGTGTATTCACTTAACCTACATTTAAGTTGAACTCGAGGCTTTGTTCAGTCTGTAAAGACAAACTTTCACGCCGTTGCCCATTCGAGTTCTTTTTAAAAATTTTAAATTTTATATCTCAAACTCACTCAAACTAAGAACTCTTGTCTTTTACTATGAATCGATGTTGTGCTTGTAATCTTTATAATATGTGATTTTTAACGTATTAATAATAAGTACTTATACTAAAATGTAATAAATAATTAAATGTGTTTTTTTTTATTTCTGATTTTTCAAAATGATTTATCATTTAAGGATTAAAATATACGTCCGTCCGTAGCCAATCACATTCCATTGATCAAACAATAAGTTATATTAAAATCAAAATATCTATACTGAACAACAAAGCATATAACCCATATAAGGGGTATCCTAAAAACGGAAACCTACATAAGAATAAAAAAAAAGCCTTGTCAAAGATTATAATCGCATCGGCAATAGCGTTAGGTCCGCGCTCAAGCAATACCAGTTTCCCACTAACATAAAAGAGGATAGCGGCTGCCCCTCATTCAGTCCGTCTTAGAGTCTCGATGCATAACAACGCTACGTAAATAAAAAAATCGATTTTAATCTGCCAATTCTACTTGTATTTAATTTAGTTTCTGTCCAGTGGATTTTTCAAGTCCTACTTTAACTTTGTGGACCTCTTATTTGTTACTGTGTTTATAAACGAGGACGTGTGAAGAACGGTAAGTTTTATTTTTTGATTATGTATGGATAGTATGTTTCATTTACAACTGTTGTCTTGTTTTATTTATATATTTATGAAAAAATATACTTTTGAATTTATTTATTTACTTCTTCTTGTTAATATTGTTTGTTGATAAATTATTATTACTTTTATATGTATCTCGTTGTAGAGTAGAGAGTCGCTTTAGGTGGATATATTACGCTTTCTAATTTATAATTAACCACGTTACATTTAAAAACTATTTTTATAGTATTAATATCGATATAATAATGTTATATCGATATTATTTGAATGCCGGTTGGTTACCGTAACCTAGGTTACGTTGCAGACGAGCAACGTTGTCTGCTAACGATATGTTTAATGTAGAGCAGTAAGTATACTATGTAATTAAAACCCTTTTTTTAGCTTCACGCTGTATCCCGCATATAGCAGGACAGACATAGGTGATAAGACACTCCGTTTCCCGCTTTTGAGGCATTGCGTGTTGAGTGGCGCAACTCAACACCGCGATTTACTTTGTTACCAGAGAGAAGAATGAATAGATTAATAAATAAAATTAATCGAGTAATAATCGATGTGGAACGGGAAAGTGGGGAACGGAGTGTCTTAACACTAGGTTCCCTCTGCCTACCCTGCTGTGAGCGGGATACAGCGTGAAGCTGAATTATTTATTTTAAATTAAAAAATTGATTAAGAATCGAACTCGCAACCGTCGCGTTTACAGTCACAGACTTGTGCCACTGAGCCATGACAGCAACTAACACATTCCTAAATACTCGTACTGTACTTCCATTAAGTGTTGATGATTGCATACATACCATACATAATCAGTGATTAAAAGATTCATCGATTTGATAACAATATATTACTCTCCCAATATATTTCTAATGTTGTATAATAATTTAAAGAATAAAAAAAGGCTTATTATAAATGCTAGATTCTCTAGCGTACTTATTCGTATGTATATTTAATGTAAAGCCAAATATCACGTATTATTTTTATAAAAAGATATTTATAAATTACCATCACGTAAAATCTACGATTGCTTATGAGAAAACCACATTATTTTATAGCATTTACTATGTACAAAAATATTAAAAGACAAATAATAATACGAGATATACATTATAGTGTTAGGAAACTAGAGCAAAACGAGGAGTTGTAAGTGAAAAACACCATGAAACAACAGCGATTATTGGAAGAAAATTAATATGAAATATTATATACATAAATAAATTAAATTGAGAAACATATATCTATTGTTAGAAATTGGAAGCGTCTTCTCTCAGTCACCTCGTACCTATCTTGATAAAACTAGTCTTTCCCCAGTCAATCGTACTCGCTTATATTGAGTCTGACAAGAGCCTTTTCTCAGTCCTATCTCAAATACGGATTTATACAGATCTTTTTCAGGTCACTCTGACGTTCAAAGTTTAGAGACTAATACAGATTTTTTCATAGCAATTATCTGGAGCACTGCTTATGTGAAGCGTCCCAGCACTTTAGTTTAATAATGAATGGATACTAAAATAAATAAAACCGTAAATAATATATGTCAAATTTACTCTTGCCAATAAAACATACTTTGCCTCAATTTTAAACAATCTTTAGGCCGTCTGGCGGATGTAAAGGCTCACCAAAAGTATCTGGTTATCACAAATACACCTTTTTGCATTATATATTATATATATTTAAATACAAACGTTTCAACTTTAACGTAGGTGATTCTATGTACTTTTAGTTGGCGCTACCTCCCAAACGTCCCCACTTACAAGTTACTAAATACGCACACCATTATATTTGTTAAAATGACGTAGGTATGGGGACCCTGAGATCTTAAGCTAGTAACATTTATCCTTAATCGTGTTATTTACCGCAATTTTTACAGCTCTACAAATCTTTTGTGTAAGACAAATGTACGTGTCGGAAATTTATTACTAAACAGTAATACATTTTCAAATGTTTAAATAACAAAGAGATTAGAATAAAACCGCGAGGTTGATGTGAGGAAGGTTGTATATTCATTTCGAAAATAACAAGAAAAGAATTCATGAAATACAACATAAAATATTAATATTAATTAGAAACAAAAAATATCTGTCAGTAGAAATATGTAATTACAAGTGGGCAAAATGAAATTATTTAGTCAGAATGTAATTAGCCAAACAAACTTTTACATTTTAAAGAGAGACTATAAATAATCAATTTTCATCAGATGAATTCAAATTGCTACTTTCGCGAATTGATTCATTAAATGTATACGTCAATTATGTATGTGTGAGGCCAGTCGTGGCGCAGCGGCACGAGGTGTGACTGTAAACCGACTGGTTGTGGGTTCGATCCCCACTCGAGGAGATGAAATATTTACTTAAATTTATATTTCCATTTCTTCGCTCTGGTGTCGAGGCTAAGCGCGGCGTTGAGTTCTGCCACTCAACACGCAATGCCTCCATAATTCGGCAGAAAGTGGGGAACGGAGTGTCTTAACACTAGGTTCCCTCTGCCTACCCTGCTGTGTGCGGGATACAGCGTGAAGCTATTTTTTTTTTTTTATTATGTATGTACGTGGTAAGAAATATCAAGTTTATGATTTAAAACTAGTCATTACTAAAGATATATTTTCATAAAATCTTAGTAAGATCAACCTTATTTAAGATTTTACAACAAAGCGATAACGTTTTCATTGAATTTACATCAATGTCTCTCAACTAGGTGTGTGAAGCCTGTAACGCTAACCATCGTTGTACTTATTTCAAAACCTATATTTCAAACCTACCTAGCGCTGTCTGTATATGTAAGAAATAGAGATATACGGAGAAAAACTATTCTACTTATGATTGTCATAGAATTCAAAACAATGTTACACAGGAGAGTAGGCAGAGGGCACCTAGTGTTAGACATTCCGTTCCCTTAAACAATGATTTTTAAAAATATTATCTGTCTGTCTGTGCGCTTGTTCGCGCTCATCTCAAGGACGGCATACCGGTTTAAATACAGTATTCACTATTGTGTATTGTTAGCTTCCTATTGTCTTATTTCAATCGAAGATTCAACTTAAAGTGTTTTTTGTAGAATTTGCTTAAACTTTCCTTTTCAATAAATATATATTGTTTCTAAGATTTCTAAGATTTTGAAACAAAAGAAGTAAGTACTACTTTGACAAACTCTAATTGTTTGATGACTTTAAGAAATAGTGAAGGAACAAAAAATCATTATTTTTAAATAATATTCTAAAATGTAGTTTAAACCTTTTAAAGTAATGAAAATAAAACATAGTCATTTAACACTTGCTAGTATAGTAAATAATAGTATAGGTGACATCATCCTGGAGTAAGAGATGGTTTTCGAGTTCAAATTCACTGTTCATATAATGTAATTATATATTTTTGTATAAATAAGTTATATAACCCTTCCTTAGCAATCCTGAAAAATTGCCTCTTTTCTGAATCTCCCGAAAAGGCGATCACACCGCCAGGTTGGGGAGTAGCCAATACAAGTACAGTACGGCCAACAAACTGTAGCTGACCTGAAATTAGGTGTTTTAAAGATTTGCGAATTGTTAACTCAGGAAAAAAATAATCAAAAGCAAGAAAAATTAGAGGCCATACGTGGCGCAGGGGCACAAAATGTGACTAAAATCAATTGGTTGTGGGTTCGATCCCATCGAGGAAATCAAATATTTACTTACATTTATATTTTCATTTCTTCGCTCTGGTGCCGAGGCAAAACGCGGCGTTGAGTTCCGCCAATCACCGCGCAATGCCTTCAGAACTCGGTGAAAAGTGGGGATATCTTGGGTTCACAGACATTTACACCTAACTTAAGGGGCGATTTGTTGACCATACTATACCTACATTTATGTGAGAATGTGTGATTTTTGGTGGTAGAGTGCTATTTTGTTGTAATAAAACTTTATTTTCATACAGTAGATACATTAGTTAAATATAAAAACCAGACCAGCGCGAGTTGGGCTCGCCCACCGAGGGTTCCGTACAAAAATGGCAAGTCTCGAGCTTTTTCTGAAATTCAGACTTAGCTTAGCCCTTTCATCTGATACCTCACTTGAACTAACGGCTTTTAATTCAAAATTTTGCCAATCTTTTAAAACTATTATTTTTTAGGACTTAATCACATATGTAAAATTTTAGATTTTTTCCTGGTATTACCTGTAGATGCTAGCTGCCAAATTTCGTAATTCAAAGTTAACCGGAATTACCCTATTAATTTTGATTCTCTTTTCAAACGACCATTTCTTTTTTTAAGTAAATGTAGAAATATGTTTTTTTTTTTCAATTTCAAGTCGATATCTCCAAGCGTTCCTGAAATAAAGGTTCCCTTTTTTTCTTAAAAGGTACGGAATACTAAAGAGGGAAAATCGTCATCGATCATCATTTCATCAAATATTATGTATAAGAAACCGTCTGCTCACTGTTTGTTCAAAAACCTCTTCTTATTCATCTTATTCCTACTGTAAAAATTAAATGAAACTGTTCAACTTAAATCATTTCATGTCCTTTAAAAAATAGTGACTTATTATTAACCGCTTTTCTTATTAAAATATAAAATTGTACTTATATTGACTTAACAATACTGCAAAAATTCTACTAATTCGAACAAAGTTTGCATCGGTCATTATGTAAGATTTCTTATATGATTTCTTTGTATGAACAACTTTACATGGTTTTTTATTTTACTGTCATTAAAAAGTAATTAGGCATCATATTATAGGAATCTCATGTTGCACTTTAGTTTTTGCAAATTTGATGGTATGTATTCGATAAAAATGAAAACATGAAAAATTAAATGAAATGAAATGTTTACTGTATTCTACTTTCAGTTTTCGAATGCGCAATAGACATTTGCTTCCTTATGTATTCCATACTCTTTACCGTAATGAAACAAAGCTTACTTGAAGCGTCTTTTATTATTAACTAGTGGGCGCCCGCAGCTTCGCTCGCTTATTTGCACCCCCTTAGGGGTTAATTCTAAAAACCACGAAACACGTGTTCAATAAAATATTTTTAACAGTGTGAATTTAATTTTTTATAAAAATTGGTGGCGATTTAAAGATTTTTCCATATAAACTTTCAACCCTTGTTTGAACCCTTAGGGGGTGAATTCTTAAAAACCATGAAACACGTGTTCAATTAAATATTTTTAAGAGTCTGAATTTCAAGTTTTATAAAAATCGGTACAGATTATTTTTTTTTTCCATACAAACTTTCAACCCCTATTTCATCCCTTTAGGGTTAAAATTATTCAAATTCCCTTCTTAGTGGATGTCCAGAATATGAAAATAAACATTTGGTCAAATTTCACGTTTCTACCATCAGCGGTTACGGCTCTGCGTGCGTCTTACCTCAGTCAGTCAGCACAAGTCCTTTTATATATATAGATTGAAATATAAGAACTAATTTGGATAGTAATTCCAAATCCGGCTTGCGTTTATGTTTACTTTCACAACGCAAAAGTAGCAAATAGGTGATTATACGATTTTACCAAAGAAAGTAGTATATATTTTGAACTTTAATGCATTGGAATGTCCGAGTCCACTCGATGGCTGTAAGCCGAGGCTCGAGCCCTGCAGGGGGCGCCCTTACAGCCGTCGACTCCTCACAGGCAGCCACATAGTGCTTGCATTTCTTCAGAGACAGAGTACCCTCTTCCCGACCCCCCGGTGTCGCTGTAAAAACCAATAGATAGCTCATGATCGAAAAAAAAGCATTGGAACGTTGGAGCATACACAAAACGGTTACGTTTTTGGCATATACTATTAAGTAGGTACATCTTTTGTAAATTTATCGTGATGGCATAATTTTATTTTAAAGTACCAACTAAAGATAACCACGCAAAGTGTAAATAATGCAAACGGCGTCTTCTTAATATACATATGACAATGTAGGTATGTTAAACAGTAAAATACCAGTGTAATAAGTACCTATCTATTAAGAAAAAAGTACATTATTTAGTCATTTGGTTATCTTTAAAAACAGGATAGATTACAAGAAAATTATCTACAATAGTAGTTATAATAATTACTCTATAGTTATAATTACTTAGTAAAAGAAATAAATATTTTTAAATCTAAGCAAAAAATTTATCTATATCTGTGGTTAAAACTTCATCATTTAGGTCCAACAACATATTGTCGCAATATATTATAGCAACATAAAATCGTAGTTCTGCCACTCAACACGCAATGCCTCCAAAATTCGGCAGAAAGTGGAAAACAGAGGGTCTTAACACTAGGTCCCCTCCCTCTGCCTTCCCTGCTGTGTGCGGGATACAGCGTGAAGCTCATTTTTATTTTTAACATATTGTCATAGTGTCAACAACATTGATGATATCTAATTATAATTCAGTCAGCATAACAGTGTCTTATGCAAGTGTTACAAACACCGCAACCGACCCGAATGTCGTCCGTAATTCAATAAACGAATAGTTTTGACTTTTAAATATTATAGCTTATTTTTTGTTGTTAATAAAAACAAAAATGTTTTTCTTATTAAACATAATATATATTAGATAATTTTATTTATTACACCGACTATATAGATTAACAAAAAAAAAACATAATAAACAAACTCTTTCATATTCACAAAGAAATAAACTAAAAAAAATATATATATTTTTTATATATATATAAAACACAATAGGCTGTTTATAAAATTAATAATTATTTTTATATATACTGTTGCGGGATTAATGCTGAACCACGTTTAAAAGAGTCGAATACTTTTCTTGCTAAATACCACAAATGTCAACCTTTATACTAGGTATATGATATTTTGTATATATAGATTATAGATATAGATATACCTAGTGATTAAAATAAATTGTGATTAATCTTAACATAAAAAGCATAATTTTAATCAAGATCCTTAATCAAAACAATATTATGCATGCAACGGTTTATTTTGTAACGGGGCTGTCATAAACATAACAATTCAAAGTATGTATTGCTTTAATCAATGATTTATAATCGTCATAAGTTATGTAGGTTAGTAGGTTACGGTATTATTTTCCATATACAACTGACATCCTGAAAACGTAGTTGATTAAAGAATAAAATGAATTATTACAATTAAATATGATATTCGTTGATCCACCTTAAATTTTATATTTTAAAGAAAAATCTAGATTTGAAATGGACAGAAAGGGGGACTGGCTTCTCTATGTCTATCAGGACTTGTTTTACTTAACTTATTTTTTCTATTCTTCATCGATTAGTGGTACTTAATTAAATATCATTTGTTTCTCTCTCACTAAAATATAATATATTTTAAATAAATAAATCAAATAAATCAGCTTCACGCTGTATTCCGCACACAGCAGGGTAGGCAGAGGAAACCTAATGTTAAGACCCTCCGTTCCCCACTTTCTGTCAAATTCTGAAGGCATTGGGTGTTGAGTGGCAGAACTCAACGCCGCAGTATGTTTTAAATCAATTATATGTTTATATTACTCTAACATTTATTCACATATTTCAAGTAATCGCTGCATTACCTTAGTAAGAATCTATAATTTATTTGATTTAAGCATAATACGTATTGACACGCTTTATGGTCCGGCTGTTGTGTAACATTTGTATGACGTGTTGACTTTCTCCGTGCGATCAGAGGCGCTGGCGGCGCGACGCATGTAGGGAAACCCAAGCTATGTGTCGTCACCATTCAGCCAAATATTACAGTTGGGATTCCCTTATAAGTACCTTGTATTAAATTTATTATATTTATACAAATAGATGAATGCCTATTGATATAAATTAATAAATATTAATCTACAGATACAAATTAAAACGGTAATGCAAAAAAAAACAATTAATGTTTTTTTTATTTATATAATATTAAAATCTAAAATTAAATTTTACAGTTTCACTATGTTGTATCACCAAATTACATTTACATAAATAACTAGAGGGCGCGCGCGGCTTCGCTCGCTTATTAGGAGTGAATTCTAAAAAATCCACGAAACACGTGTTGAATAAAATATTTTTAACAGGCTGAATTTAATTTTTTATAAAAATCGGTGGCAATTTAAAGATTTTTCCATATAAACTTTCAACCCCTTACTTGAACCCTTAGGGGGTGAATTCTTAAAAACCATGAAACACGTGTTCAATGAAATATTTTTTAAAGTCTGAATTCTAAATTTTATAAAAATCGGTACAGATTCAAAAAAATTTCCATACAAACTTTCAACCCCTATTTCATCCCTTTAGGGTTAACATTTTTCAAATTCCCTTCTTAGTGGATGTCCAGAATATGAAAATAAACATCTGCCCAAATTTCACGTTTCTACCATCAGCGGTTACGGCTCTGCGTGCGTCTTACCTCAGTCAGTCAGCACAAGTCCTTTTATATATATAGATAATAAATATTATAAATTTACGCTTCACAATTTATCGTAAAAATTAAATATCGTAAATATCAGTAATAACCGTAGCAACTCAATTCTCCTTGGGATTTCCCGTGATGTGCTCCGTCCTCAGGGTTAGTGCGGCCGTGCAGAAATTAAATAGAATTTATGACGAATACTTATTTTACAATTATGCACAATCGTACAATAGTTGCTATCGGCATATGCATTGTATTTAACTATAACATTTTCCTATTATAGGTACACATATCTATAACTAAAAATAGATAAAAAATAATAGCTAAGCCATAGATTAGACATAGGCTTTGAGGCCTCGTCTCTCAAAGTCGTCGTAGGGGTACAAGCATGTGACTGGGAACGCAACAGGTTGTGGATCCGATTCTGTCTCGAGGAAATTAGATTATTAATATTTTTATTTCTTCGCTCTGGTGTAGAGACAAAGAGCGGCGTTGAGTTCCGCCGCTCAACACGCAATGCCTCCAGAATTCGGCGGAAAGTGGAGAGCGGAATGTATTAGCACTAGGCCAGCTTTACCTACCCTGCCACATGCGGTATACAAGATGATGAAAAAAAAAAAACTGCTAATAACAAAGCAAAACATGTTATGTATTATGTTGGTTCTATTAATAGGTATATTGTTTCCTATCTAGAGAATGACTTACGGCGTTGAAAGTTAGAAATTAGAAACTATATAAATAGCTTACATTGTGATTAGAACTTTTTTATAAGTAATTCTCTTGATTTCTCGATTGTAAAAGTATCTTATTAATTGATATATAATATAATTTGTAATATAATTGTACATAATGAATTTATTATTATGTCATAATATTGTTTTTTTTTGCAGAAATAAAGATGCTGAAGCTGGGGGTCGTTTTCTTCCTTGCTCTGTCAACAACTGTTCACAGTCAGTGTTTTTACAAAAACGATGGCGAGAAAAAACTAAATCCTGCAGCTCGTACTAGCTTATACAGAAATCAATTAGATTTTACACTAAATCTCTTCAATATAATAAACAAAGCTGTTCCGGATGACAATATATTCTTTTCACCATTCTCGGTGTACCATGCGCTGCTGCTCGCTTATTTTGCTGCAGGTGGACAAACTGAGAAATCATTAAAGCAGTCATTAAGAATTTCTGATGAACTGGTAAGTTAAAATATATATTTTTTGTCTTGCATGTAACGCAAAAGTAGTATCTTGGAGGCATTTTGATTCAGAACCAAAAGATTAAGCTGCCCTTGAGGTACTTGAGGACAGGAACTATAATTAAAATATTTAAAATCATATTTGTATTTCATCAATGGGTTCCCTATTTCTTTCTCCCGGAGTTAATAAGGGAGCAATTTAAACTTATTCATATTACTGTTTTTTTTCTTTAGCTTGATTGCTTAGTGGCGGAAGTCAGCGCCTCTTTGCTTCGCTTCGTAATCGGAGCAAAGAAATGAAAATATTAAATATTTTATTTACTTGAATGGGCATCGAATCCACAACCCACTCATTTGTCCCACCCGCGCCATGTCAGCCTTATATTTCGACATTCAATTATACTTGGAAATTAATTTTGTTCATATACGTTAGTATATGAACCTATAAACAGAGGATTCTAAGAAATTATCGATATTATTACAATATTCCCAAGTAATATTGACTTAATAGTAAATTTTAAATCAATTGAAATTTATTTATTCAAAAACGCAACGGTACGTCACCCGTACTTTTTCTAACAAAGAGATTCGGTATAGAGAAAATATTAAGGATTTTGAAATAATTAAAACGTTTCGGGTGTTCGTTTACAGGATAAAATAAACCTGTTGGCTGTGTACAAGGTGGACAAGAGAGAGCGCGAGTTTAACAACAACAGCGACAGCTATGAGTTCACGAACGCTAACAAGATGTTCGTGGACAACGAGTTACACTTGCGTCAGTGTATGCTCGACCTTCTTTCTGGGGAATTGGAAGCTCTGGTATTATATTAATATTTAAATTACTCTATAAAACATTAAATCAGCTTCACGCTGTATCCCGCACACAGCAGGGTAGGCAGGGGGAAGCTAGTGTTAAGACACTCCGTTCCCCACTTTCTGCCGAATTCTAGAGGCATTGCGTGTTGAGTGGCAGAACTCAACGCCGCGTTTAACCTCGACACCAGAGCGAAGATGTGGGAATATAAATTTAAGAAAATATTTCATCTCCTCGAATGGGGATCGAACCCACAACCAGTCGGTTTTACAGTCACGCTTCGTGCCGATGCGCCACGACTGGCCTCAACTATATGTATGTCTGTATGTCATTGATATATTTTTTCTATTAATAATAAAGATTAATAGATATAATTTATGTGATTTTCATTTTCAGAATTTCCACGACAAACCCGATGAATCTCGTCTTTTAATAAACGATTGGGTGTCTCGCGTCACTAAAAACAACATCAAAGATCTAATCCCAGTCGACGGCATCAGTCGAGCCACAAAACTGGTTTTGGCAAATGCTGCATACTTCAAAGGAGTGTGGGCCTCCAAATTCCCTGCAGAGAGAACAAAGAAACAACCGTTCTACGTGTCAGAATCTCGTCAAACGTTTGTACCGTTTATGCGACAGAAGGGGATATTTCATTTTGGTAATTTAACCTTTTTTTATATGTAGCATTTTCATCATTTTTTAAACATTTTTAAAGTGTTATTCCACACTTAGGAAAGGAAAATTCTTATTTAGAAAACGTATAAAAATTTGAACGTAGCGGGACTCCAACCCGCGCCTCCTGGAAACCGACCAGGCGCTCTGACCACTAAGGCATACGTTCTCATCAAGCTACGTCGAAATTTTTATACGCTTGTTACAACTTATTTATGTTGTTAGAATCTCTGTAGGGAGATTTTTACAAATTTCCGCTACCCGAATATAATTACTAAGAATTGTCGTTTGGCAAGAGAGAATACTATTTTTTAAATATTTTTAAACATTTTTAAAGTATTATTCCATACTTAGGAATGAAAAATACTTATTTAGAAAACGTATAAAAATTTGAACGTAGCCGGACTCGAACCCGCGCCTTCTATTCCTCCCAAGTCCCGCTACGTTCAAATTTTTATGCGTTTTCTAAATAACTATATCTTCATTTATTTTTAAATTAAAAATGTTACGAGATTACTTAAGTAGTTTGACTATATAGCTTACGAAAGCGGATTCAATAATATATAGAACTTAAATATTAAAAAAAAAAACGTTTAGAAATATATTCAATTTTAAAATTACAGTGGTAAGTGAAGAATTGGGTGCAAAAATTTTGGAATTACCGTACAAGGGTCATGACATAAGCATGTTCATTTTACTTCCGCCGTACTCCTTAGAAGAAGGTCAGTTTAATCATAAAATATTGTTCTTGATTGTTTTATTTTATTGAAGACCATTTACAATTACATTTAAATTGGCTATATATTTATAATGTAATAAAGTTATTATATTATATAATTAATATAATTTCGTTCTATTATAATAATTTTAAAATAATTAATAATGACTTATACCAGTCATAGCGCAGGGGCACAAGCGTGTGACTGTAAACGCGACAGGTTGTGGATTCGATTCCCACTCGAGGAAATGAAATATTTAATATTTAAATATCTTCGCTCTGGTGTACAGGCAAAGCGCGGCGTAAAGTACCGCTAATCAACACGCAAAGCCTCCATAATTTGGCGGAAAGTAGGGAGCCGAGTATGTTACTACACTCCCTCTGCTCACCCTGCTACATGCGGTATACAGCGTGAAATTGATTGAAAGTACATACTTAAATTTTGATATATCTTTTTCTAAACTTTATTTTACAAATCATAACATTTGACTTTTAAAATGTTTATTTATTTAATTAACAATCCCTCATCTCTCATATTTGAGCATTGATCATATTTTACACATACAAATATATTTTTTTAACATAATATTTATTGCCAGGCCTATCCAACATTATTGCCAAGCTTACTTCTGAACGCTTGGCTGCCGTAGTGGAGGAAAGTTACATGGGTCGCGAGGTGATAGTAGAAATACCTAAATTTACCGTCGAGAGAAGCCTTCCTCTCAGAAATGTAAGAAATTTTCATATATTTTTTTAACTTAGTATGTAGTGTACTACATAGTTGCACAGTGTGTGAATGTAAAAGCGACAGTTGTGGCTTCGATTTCTCTCGGAGAAATTAATACATTGCATATTTTCATTTCGCTTTGGCAACAAGATAAAGCGCAGTGGCACAAGCACACCGCTTGAGTGCCTCTCAACCGGCAATATATCGAAAATTCAATGAGTCTCTATTTATCCAGCTATAATTATGGCGGGACTCTCTATACTTACTCTTTGTTTTATCGGATCGACGAATAGAATAAAAAAAATAAGATAAATAAATATTCCTCTAAACGGAGTCGAACTCACATTTGCATAATATTCAGTCCCACTATGCTATGATGTTCTCCATTTGATGGTTAATAATTTTATTTTTATTTTTAAAGTGTTATTAATATTATTTAAGCTGTGTCCTGTACATAACAGGGTAGGCAGAGGGAACCTGGAACCTTATTGTTAAGACACTCCGTTCTTATTGGAACACTACCGTTCCCCACTTTCCGCCGAATCCCGGAGGCATTGCAAGTTGAATGGCGGAACTCAACGACGCAATCGACTGAACGAAAATGCAATATTTTTAAAACTACGTATATAAAAAAAGCACATTAAGTTAAAACTGTGTTGAAAACTTAATGTAATGTTTTAAATTTACGCTAGATGGCCATTGTGACAATGCTACAACGTGACAGTTGTGGGTTCAATTCCCATTTGGAGAAATGAATTATTTTGATTTTCTTGCTCTAGTAAGAAAGAAAAAACACGACGTTATGTTCCGCCACTCAGCTCGCATCGCTAATCCTGCTCTTATATAAATGACGGATATTTTATACTCGTAATAAGAATAGTGCAGAGGAATCCACATTGATTCTTCACTAAATAATATTTGAATTGTAAATTTTATTTGCAGATTTTGGAAACGCTCGGTGTTGGAGATTTATTTAACGCCACCTCTGACTTCAGCACTCTCTCAGATGACCACGGAATCGTTTTTGACGACGCTGTACATAAAGCCAAAATACAAGTAGATGAAGAAGGTATGTTATTACCTAAAATTATATGAAACTGAACTAAAATTATATCATCTTAAAGAACGTTGTTCTACGAAATTGTTATAAATAACTTTTTTATAGGATAGGCTAAGGATTAAACTTATTTTTTTAATATAGATATAGATATTGCTTTTAAAATAATATTATAAGTATGCAATGAAAGTAATGCAGGTTAGTAAACTAAAAATTATGTAGTTCAAGCGGGCGAAGCCCCGAGCGGGTCGCTAATATTTAATACGAGTATTTTCATTTCTTCGCTCTGGTAATGACACAATGCGAGGCGTTGACATTCGCCACTCAACACGCAATGCTTTTAGAATTCAGCGGAAAGTGGGGAACGGTAGTGTTTTAACACTAGGTTCTTCACTGCGGTTCGGTTCACTACTATGTGTGGGATACAGCGTGAATCTAAAATCAAAAAAATCAGCATCACGCTGTATCCCGCACATAGCAGGGTAAGCAGAGGGAATCTAGTGTTCAGACAATCCGTTCCCCACTTTCCGTCAAGTTCTGGAGGCATTGCGTGTTGAGTGGCGTAACTCAACGCCGCACTTTCCCTCGACACCACAGCAAGGAAATTAACATTTAAATATAAATAAATATTTCACTTCCTCGAGTGGGGATCGAACCCACAACCAGTCAATTTTTCAGTCATATTTTGTGCCCCTGCGCCACGACTGGCCTTATTAATGAATTCGTATTTTTTAGGTACTGTAGCCGCAGCTGCAACTGCCATATTCGGCTTCCGTTCTTCTCGCCCAGCTGAGCCCAGTGTCTTCATTGCGAACTTCCCTTTCGTCTACATTATATATGAGCGTCCCACGAATTCCGTGCTTTTCATGGGAGTCTATAGGGATCCGAAGAAGTAAAGTGTTATACAAGAATAACAACGTAATGGTATATGGTTATTGATTATTATTATTATTATATCTATTTTAATATTATATTTCTTTTTAATATTCAGATCTAATAATACTGCTATGAAAGATATTAAAAATGTGATAGACTGTAGCTTATAAGTTTTTTTTTTATTTTATGATAATTTAAATATTAATTTATTCCTTTGATTTAACGTTTCATTTACGTTAAAATTTAATTATTAAACGTATTATTCTTTTAAGTCAATTATTTTAATAATTATGTTTTATTTTTATTACACAAGATTTTAATCTAATTTATCAGAAGGTAATTATGAAAAATGATATACAAATAAAGATCATAATATAAGCTTGTTTTATTACATTAATTAAATATTTATATTTATATTTTATCTTGTTTCATTCATACTACTTATTACATATCGTTCCTATCAGGGAATGATTCTTACCTTAAAATACATTAACTGAACACTAGGTTCCCTCTGTCTACCCTGCTGTCTGCGGGATACAGCGTGAAGCTGATAAAAAAAAGAATATTTTAATATTGAAATATTTATATGTAAAATTAGTAATAATAGTAAAGTAAATATTAATATTTTCATATTTAGTTAATATTTAAAAGAAATTTTGGTTTCCTTGTTGCTAAAAATGAAATTGACAGTGATTCGAAAATTACAAACTAAAATTGTTTGAAAAATAGCATAGATATAAAAGACAATATATTAAGAGACACGTTTTGTATAGCTTCACGCTATCCCACATGTAGCAGGATAGACAGGATGGAGCTTAGTGTTAGGACACTCCACTCTCCCTTTCCGTCTAACTCCCCCTTCAACTCAACCCCGGAACTCAAGGCTGAGTTTTGCCTTTTGCAAAGAAATTAAAATATAAATGATATTATTTTATTTCCTCGAACGGGAATCGAACCCAAAGACAAGAACACACATAAATTAAATATAGTGATATTCATTCATTAATTCTATCTCCAATTATGTATAAGAAATGTATTAAATTCAAATATAACTTTTTTACCTTACTCTAGATATGAATAACCAAATTTAAACTACTTAACGTTGTGACCCTTCAACTATAGTGTCTGACCTCAATTAATAACTAAAATGATATAGTAGAAAATCTCATGCGATAAATTTGACGACCCATCACATTTAGAAAGTTCGCGTGCTTCTAATAATCAGAAACGCCTGTTTAAATGTTTTAACAAGCATCTGCACATTTATCGTTTGTATACATTATTTTTGTACACAAAAAGACATATATATATATATATATATATATATATATATATATATATATATATATATATATATAT
>JAATLQ010034376.1:0-22430 GCA_013421005.1 Heliconius erato x Heliconius himera
TTAATACTAACTTACTTATTATATTACATTTCAACATCCGCTAGATGATGCAATTGTTTATGGTAATTGATACAGTTGCTTATGTTAAACGATACATAATTATACTTGATAACAAAAAGCTTATGTTAAACGATACATGTTTATACTTGATAACAAAGAGCTTATGTTAAGGGTTCTGCGAATATACCAGAGCGGCCAACGGAATGTACTTGCTCAGCACTTTGGGATGACGTAACTAGCTTAAAAACGCCTATTTTTGTTTACAACCAAAGTGTACAGCTGACAAAGAGGGAAACTGAAAAAGTCAATATACATAATAATCGATACATAATTATTATTTTATTTCAAAATCCTTTTCATAACAGTAAGTGCTAAAATGGCTTTTAACTAATTAACACAGTGACAATAATATATTAGAATTGGCTATGACTAATAGAAGTTAAATGTCTTGCCATAATAATAATAAATGTGTCACGCTGTTTTTAAAAATAAAAAAATACTATTTCTAAAAGTAAAACTGCCTTCTGCATCCGATTCTTGATCAAACAGCTAAGCAATCTTTCACCTCTTAAGATGTTGGTCGAGGCTATATATAATTATTATGTCAAATCAAATCAGTTCAGCTTCACGCTGTATTCCGCACACAGCAGGGTAGGCAGAGGGAACCTAGTGTTAAGATACTCCGTTCCCTACTTTCCGCCGAGTTCTGGAGGCATTGCGTATTGAGTGGCGGAACTCAACGCCGAGTTTTGCCTCGACACCAGAGCGAAGAAATGAAAATATAAATAAATGCAAATAAATATTTCATTTCCTCGAGTGGGGATTGAACCCACAACCAGTCGATTTTACAGTCACAATTTGTGCCCCTGCGCCACGACTGACCCCATTACGTTTGGATAATTATTATGTTTTAAACTTATTTAATTACTTTAGTCCTAATATATTTTTTAATCTTAGTATTTTATTGGAGGCCAGCCGTGGCGCAGGGACACAAACAGTAAACGCTTGAGAATTCGGCGGAAAATGGGAAACTGAACAGGTTCCCAGGTCCACTCTGCTGACTCTACTTTACGCAGCATGCAGCTTAAACCTAAAAAAATCTATAAAATATTTTTTTCGCAAATACCCACATAAAACTCTAAACTTACATTATATCTACACAAGGCTATCGAGAATTGAGATACAGATAGTGACTGACTGATATCTATACCAGTTTTGTTCTAGGACGAGCGGCCCTAATCTAACGCGAAGACTTGTGTGGGATGAATCAACGGCGATGTGATTATAATCACTAGGGCGACTATATAAAACATTATAAATACTTATTTAGAAAACGTATAAAAATTTTAACGTAGCGGGACTCGAACCCGCGCCTCCTGGAAACCGACCAGGCGCTCTGACCACTAAGCCATACGTTTGGCAAGCCTGGTCGGTTTCCAGGAGGCGCGGGTTCGAGTCCCGCTACGTTCAAATTGTTATACGTTTTCTAAATAAGTATTTTTCTTTCCTAAGTGTGGAATAACACTTTAAAAATGTTTTATTTTTTATTTCATGGTCGTTACGGCATCTGACTGTAAACGAGAACGGTTTCGGGATTCATTTTCGCCTCGGGGAATGAATTATTTAATTTTCTCGCCCTGGTAACAAGACAAAGTGCGACGTTGAGTTCCTTTCAACACAAAATGTCTCGGAACTTTGGCATTAAGTGGGTGACGTCATTACAGTAGGTTCCCTCTGCCTAGGAAGCTACTTTCGGGATGCAGCATAAAGTTAAAATAAATATATTTTTTTAAATATAGTGTATAAGTTTATTATTTAAACTTCTAGTTTAATTAATTTCTTTAGGCACTGACAAAGAAAACTAAAGAATGAAAGATTCACAAATAACCTGTAAGCAATACTTAAGATATATTTATCCATTTTATTAAGCATTCCATTTCAATTTAAAGGCATTAATGAATGTGGACGACGTGGTGATCTCAGCGGAGTTATTTAATGATAAATTTAACTGTAGTTTTTGGGTAAATGGGGTATTTGGGTAAATATATCCAAAAATATATATACATAAAAAATATTTATTATTGATTAAAATAATAAATAATAAAACTGAAATGTTTGTCACCCTAGCACGCTTTGACGTACAGTACTGTCAGTACCTTTACCGTGAGAACAGCACAGCTTCGCGAAGCCGACACGAGCGTGTCACAAATCAACATGTAATATAAGACTAACATTCAGCTCTCGGCTTTGCTTAAGTAATTTTAGATGTTTCTATTAGATTTTCAAAGCTAAAAAATTTCATACAAACTTCAACCTATATTCTACTTTTTAAGTTATATTTTATACATTTTTATGTAATTTTTTAAGGTATTTTTTTCTAAAACTCATTACTTAGTGCTCTCTGGTTACAAATATATGTATTAATCATTCTAGTGTTTTACATGATGAAGAAAATAATTTGTTAAAACAAAATGACAATTTATATTTCCATTTATTCGCTATGGTGTTGAGGCAAAGCGCGACTTTGAGTTCTGCCACTCAACACGCAATGCTTACATAATTCGGCAGAAAGTGGGGAACAGAGTGACTTAACACTAGGTTCCCTCTGCCTACCCTGCTGTGTGCGGGATACAGTGTGAAGCTGATTTTATTTTAAAATGATTATGAGTTCAAATATTACATTACACAACTACTTGTGTATTCACGCCATCATGACTTAACAGGAGACTTTCCAACCGCGATGGTTTTAGGTTTGGAACCTACTCGAACAGTATTATATTCATTCTTCCGATCTGGTAAACAAAGGATATTGAGTTTCGCCATTCCACACGTTTTAGGTCGAGATTAAACAGAAAGTGAAGAACAGTGTCTTAACACTAGATTCTCACTAGATTGACGTAAGTGAATAAAAAAAAATCATCGTAAATCTATTTTCCTGAAATTGATCAAAGTACAGCCGCTGTTAATTGTAACCTTTTTTTATGGGGCTGTCGTGGCGAAGACGCGGCAGTAAATTCGGCGGAAAGTGAAGAACGAAGTGTTTTAACATTAGGTTCCCCTCTGCCTGCTATATGCGCGATACAGTATGAAGCAAAAAAAAATTAGATAACAAATCACATAAAATATCTACATACCAAACAAACAACTTATTCTACACAAATACTTTGCAAGGACCTATACAATAAGCATTTACTTAACGATTTATGATAATACATAGGTTGTATTAGTCATTCAAATATTTATACTCATTTGAAGCCAGTCATGGTGCAGTGGCACAAGCGTGCTACTGTAGAAGCTACGGGTTGTAGGTTCGATCCTCACTCGATTAAATGTAAACAATACTTTACTTTCCTAGCACTGATAACGCGGCAAGTCAAAGCTCTGCCACTCATCACCCAATTCCTCCAGAATTCAACAGAAAATCGGGAATGGAAGTGGAGCGGAGAGTCGTAGCACTAGATTGTGGCAGAGGGCTGCCTATTCTACTATATGCGGAATACAGCGTAAAGGTAAAAAAATACAGTTTATACATGAAATCGTACTCAAAAAATTGTAGTCTAAATGAAATTATTGCAGTTTAGCTTAAACTTAATATTTGTATTATAAAAGTGGAAATCATTTGCCTACATTGTATAAAATAGGCGCCTCAATATATCTTGTCCATGATGATAAAAAGAGCAACTTCACACTTTTTTATTGTACCTACAACAGGATAAACTAAGAGAATTTAGTGTTTAGACACTCCGTTCTACACGTTCCGCCCAAATTCGTCATTGTCAGACCGGATTAGTTAAAATATTTTATAGCTCCCGAGTGAGAATGAAACCCACAAGCACCACACACCGTAGTGTTTGGTACTCCGTTCTTTTATTATCCGCTGGGGATACTCGATGAGGATATAAATGGGAGGTATTAAGCGTTAAAAGATATTCCTAGCATTCCTCCCTAATTCCTCAACGTACGGTATTCATCTGACAATTTGTGAGGTCTCTCAGTTTATAAGTGAAAAAAAAATGTTAAGTACCAACTACGTCGAAGTGACGAGCGAAAGGAATAGAGTAAGCTATGTTATAGAATAATTTGAAGTTTTGTTATGTAACATGTCTATCTATGGGCATGGGCGTGTCTAGGGATATTTCCAGGGGGGTCTAGACTTGAGCTTCAAATAAATATGTTCGTGTACATATATATTTTTTCGAGGTTATTTTTAGTATAATTTCTTGGGTGGGCACGTGATTATTCTGGATGGGAGCGGACGACCTAGACTTCCTTATTCCTACGCTCATAACTGTAGGTTTATTAGTTGGGACTGTTGTCGCATATCACTTCACATTCCACTATGGAGAAGAGTTATTTATAGTCTAAAAGAAATGTACTGTTCGGCAGTTTATTACTTTGTCAAATTATTTGTTTTAATGCCAATTTTGGAATTAAGAATAAATTAGGTAAAAAAAAAATTTGGTTCATAATATGTCTCTATAAAAACTAGCATATATAAATATCGTTAACAAAAAGATTATAAGCTTTTAATAACGGTACTATTACAGTATAATATTTTTTTCAATATAAAAAAATAAAATTGCTTTGGTTGAATAAACATGGTATATCTATAATTAGTTTACTCTATATAATAGCACGAAACAATTGTTTAAGTATTTGTTACCTTATTTCCTAAAACTTAAAGACTATTTTTCAATATCTTCTAAAGCTACAGCCTTTGGGTACAGATTCCTATAAAGAATTTCCCATAATCAAATTTGGGGCGTGACAAAATAGATTATATGCGGTTAAATCGATGTTTTGTTTTTAACAAAAAGCGTAACAATTTGTAGAACTGCCGTAAAAGTCATTATAGCAGTACAAATCTATCTAGAAATTTAAGATTTTCTATTTCTTATTAGGTTTCTAATTTTAATTGTTGTCTGAAATTAATAATCTTTTTGCTGAAAAATTTTTCACTAATTCTTTTATTAAAAAAGATTTAAAAAAGATTGCGCTATGACATACATTTATATATTAGAATTAAATTAAAAGTAAAAAATTACTAGAAGAACTATTTATAGAAATAATTACAACTTATATCGAGTTATAGATTTTTACTTCAAAATAAAAAGCCACCCGAAACATTCTATTGATTATGAGTTGTTTATTCGTGTAGAGTAGCGAAGTTTGATTTAATTTTGACTTAACAATTTTTAAATGGAGTTTAAAAGTATTTTTTAGCAAAGGGAACCTAGTGTTGAGTTAAATAACTTCGATTTCCATATTTGAAACTAATATAAAGTAAATTAATGTTAATTTCAGTCAATATTAAAACATTGATTGCTCTATATCCAACACAACTTATATATACTGCTACCTGATATTGGATATTTAAATGTTCACTTTTCCCATAAATATTTTATATTAAAAGTTAAACCCAAAACTCAAATACGGATACGAACAAACGGAAAGTTTAAACCTTTACGCATAAAAAGTGTAAAGGTTTAAATTTTTAAACTTTGTCCGTTTGTTCCGTTTTATTATTACCGGATAAAAACCGTTAGTTCATATCTCTATCAATCAATCAATCAGCTTCACGCTGTATCCCGCACACAGCAGGGTAGGCAGAGGGAACCTAGTGTTAAGACACTCCATTCCCCACTTTCTGCCGAATTCTGGAGGCATTGCGTGTTGAGTGGCAGAACTCAACGCCGTGCTTAACCTCGACACCAGAGCGAAGAAATGGAAATATAAATTTAGGTAAACATTTCATCTCCTCGAGTGCGGATCGAACCCACAACCAGTCGGTTTTACAGTCACACCTCGTGCCGCTGCGCCACGACTGGTCTCAGTCTCAGTCTCAGAGTTCATATCTCATTAATACATTAAGAAACAATACATACACTAAAGTCAATAAATCGAATCCATTCGTCTCTCACGATCGTTCACGTCGTGACTGAAACTGAGTGTAGAAATTTTGCATATTATTTCCTTGGCTGTACCATGACAGATGTATTTCAACACATTGTTATAAGATAATGACTGTATCTTTTTTAATATAATTCTATAGTGAAATATTTTTTCTTTTTTTCTCTAAAATATAATATTATTTCTCAACAGGCAGAGAGATTGAGGCCAGTCGTGGCGCAAGGGCACAAACTGCGCCTGTAAATCGACTGGTTGTGGGCTCGATCGCCACTCGAGGCGAGGAAATTATATATTCACTTACATTCATATTTTCATTTCTTCGCTTTGGCGTCGAGGCAAAAGCGCGGCGTTGAGTTCCGCCACTCAACATGCAATGCCTCCAGAATTCAGCGGAAAGTGGGGAACGGATTGTCTTAAGATTAGGTTCCCTCTGCGTACACCGCTGTGTGTGTGATACAGCGTGAAGCTGTTTTTTTAACAAGCACGTTAAGAAGGCCACAATCAAAGAGTAGAACAGAAAAGAACATAGAATGCAGGTATATAAGTACATTTTATGCAGAAATATTTATGTAAATCGTACAATTGACAAAGATTATGATGTATTGGAATGCGGAAGCGTACACTGTCTTGCGTTCGTCTTCTTGACGTGTAATGTTCTATGGAATGTGAGATAATTTTAGTGTGTAAGGTGTAGGAAAAGAAAACTGAGACAAAAAATTGATATCGACGATGTAGAGTGTAAACCTGCTAAAAGCATTTTTTATTTTTTCGTTACTATTCGAAAGATTAAAATAAATTATTAAATTGACCAGAATATAATGCGAATAAATATATCTATATATTAATACGTGAAGCAAAAACTTTGGACGCCATTAAGTCAATAAATAAAATATTACACACACTATCATATAATTTTCATCCCTTAGTGTGCAATAATACTTTAAAAAATGCTACAAATATTTACAGTTTTATGTTTATAAAGTGGCATACACGTTGCTATGGCAACACCATCTCGTATTGGTTCTCTAGTACTCAAAGTTGTTTAAGAAGGCTTTTTGTCTGTCCAGATATTTTGCTTAATTAATAGGCTTTCACCAGGTTTACACGCAAAGCCAACGATCTTTTTAGCTTCTTACTGTAATACACACAGTAGAGTAAGCGGAAATAACCTATTGTCAAAACACTCCGTTCTACACTCTCCAAATTTGACTAATCGGCGGAATTTAACTATATATTACATCAATTTTAAATGAACCATTAATAAAAGAACATACAACCAACACGTTAATAGTCAGGTCTGAGACTGTCGACGTCGACGTCGATGTTGTCGACTGACGCCCTCTATAAATATCCTATATATCATTTAAATGAAACTATTTTAACCGGATTAATCGCGTATTTTTGTATTATACATTTTTGGAAACCGTTTGGAACCGTTGGCGGTAGTTTGATATAATAATCAGTGTCAGTTGAGATTATATATATATATATATATATATATATATATATATATATATATATATATATATATATATATATATATATATATATATATATATATATATATAGATTTTTAGATGTCTTATAATAAATTAATAAGGAGTTCTTTAAAATAGCACGAGCTAAGAATAAATGTAATGATTATGAACAAGGTAAATTGCCTTCATGTTTTTCTCGTCTCCAATGTAGAGCTAAGACGCAAATTGAATATTGATAACGATAAATTCCAATGTACACTACATAAGGTATTGGAAAAAACCTTTAACAGATTTGCTATTTATTTATTTATTTTCAGCTTCACGCTGTATCCCGCACATAGCACGGTAGGCAGAGGGTACCTAGTGTTAAGATACTCGGTGCTCCACTTTCCGCGGAATTCCGAAGGCATTGCGTGTTGAGTAGCGGAACTCGACGCCGCAATTTATCTCGACATCAGAGCGAAGAAATACTTACTTACTTACTTAGCTTCACACTTTATCCCTAGCGGGGTAGTCAGAGAGAATGGGGCGCCAAACGCTACGATCTCTACATACCTCTTTCGCCTCGTCCACTGTCATGAACCGCTTCATACATGCCCTCCGAGGGCTTTTTACGTGACTTTCCTCCAGTATCTTTGATACTGTGTTTTCGTAGGTCAACCGAAGTCTCCCCCTATCTGTCTTACCACTCACTTTTCCATCATCATCAGCGAAGAAATGGAAATATAAATTTCAATAAATATTTCATTTCCTCGAGTGGGGATCGAACCCACAACTAGTTGTGTTTACAGTCACACTTTGTGCCTTGTTATTTATATAAATTTACTTTATACGTATATAAAATCTTTATATGTATAAGAGTAGCTGTACCTGAGTTTTCGCTGTACTTCGAATAATTAGTACGTCGAAATGATTGATTGACATAATAAATATAAATTATATATTTTAAATTATACATACATCTTCGTTAAAAATCGCTGTATATCATAAGAAATAGTAACAACCAAAAAAAAAGTTTATTTTTTTCAATTTGCGGGTTACAGCGTGAAGTCTATCATGATGTATTCCGCACATAGCAGGATAGGCAGAGAGAACCTAGGAACTTAGTCAGTCGCCAGTCGTGGCGCAGCGGCACGAACTCAAATAAGTAACCAGAAGCTAATATTTCAAAATTAATTTCTTATGGAAAATATTCTTTTATTTGTACGCGTAAGCCATGTTTCCCATCAAATTATTTCCCCTTTTACTATAATAAAGCTTTTATAGACTTTTGAGATCGTAATGCGATGTTAAAGAGCCTTATCGTTGTTTAAACTCGCTTATAGCAATTACAGCGTGTAATAGTGTATGTTTGGTACTTTGTCAGGGACGGCTTGAGGTGGGGTCGTATGTATTTATGTACCAAGATGAAAAAAGAGGCCAGTCGTGGCGCAGGGGCAAAAAGTGTGACTGTAAAATTAACTGTTTGTGGGTTCGATCCCCACTCGTGAACATGAAATATTTCTTTAAATGTAATATTTCCATTTCTTCGTTTTGGTGTCGTGGCAAAGTACGGCCTAATAAAGCCTTCAGAATTCGGCGGAAAGTAGAGAACGGAGTGTTTTAACCCAAGGTTCTCTCTGCCTACCCTGTTGTGTGCGGTATATAGTGTGAAGCTGATTTATTTTTTATTTCTATTAAAATCAAATTATTTTTTTTGGTTCGAAAAAATAATATTCTTTTTATTAATCCTAGATACATTTTTTTAAAATAAATTTTATCTTCTTTTCAGCTATACAAACTTTACCTTTTACTTTAGATTTACTTAGATCAATATTTAATGTAGGTCATGTAGTTACATATGTATATTCATCGATACAGTGTAGTTGCAAAAATACTACTAAATATTTAATTTACTGAATTGGTTGAAACTTTAGATCTTATTTTATAGATATTGTTTGTAAAATAATTTTAAACGAAACGAAAATCATTAAGATCAGTAAATAACTAAACATTTAGTTGAAGCGGGCGAAGCCGCGAGCAGGTTGATAATGTTAAAAACAAAAACGTCGATCAAAAATTTCACTTTTTCATCGCAAAAATATTTAAAAAATAATTCATATATAAGTATATCCCATAAAATGACTTTTCATACATTAAAAAGCCCTGTTCAAAAACATATCATAACAAAACACCGTGAGAAAGCCTGTGAGAGGCATAACCTGTATCTGCTGTCTCTCTTACTCTACCAAAATCCGTATACAGCCGTCTCTTTCACCGAAATTCGTGACCATACGAATCGGCCAACGCGAAAGTAATGTGACCTTTTTGTTTCGATTCGCTCTCATTAAAGAATACTGATGATTGTTAAAATTTTAACTGGAATTAATTTGGAAAAGCTGATATGAATTTCATGAAAGCTCATAAAAAAGTGAACCCAGTCGTGGCGCAGGGCACAAAATGTGACTGTAAACGCGCCTGGTTGTGGGTTCGATCCCCACTAGAGGAAATTAAATATTTATTTAAATGTATATTTCCATTTTTTGGCTCTGGTGTCGAAGCAAAGTGCGGTGTTGAGTTTCGAAACTTAATAAACAATACCTGCAGAATTCGGAAAGTGGGCAACGAGGTATCTTAACACTAGGTTCTCTCTGCCTACCCTGCTGTGTGTGGAATACAGCGTGATTTTTTTATTAAAAATATATAACACTCTTAATTACGTACTTAACGTATGTATCTTTTTAAATTTAACATTTACATTTTTTTTAATCTTGAGCGGAACAGCCTGGGTACGGTGAGGTTAAGAACGAGTTATTATTATAATTTATTGTGTTAAATAAATTTAATCCATGACGCTAGCCGTTAAGGAGTTCCTTCATCTGAAGCCAGTCTTCAGATTTAGAAGAGATTCAGAATCAGGTCATCCATATTATAAGTGACTTGCCAACTAAACTCAAATAACTTATTTATTTCTTCACAGGTAAGAGTCTTAAATTAAAAAAAGATTATTTGTGGGTTACAATTTCTTTAGAAAATATCTAAAATTTCCTTTGTGAATAAAGAACATTAATAGTAATAGGAGACTTTTAATTATAGATAAATAAAAACAGAGTAACATCACGAGATTACTACTCTCATCTCTCTCTCTACTTATATATAAATACAAAAATAAGGATAACTGTAGAGAAAAAAAATCTAAACTATATTATTTTAAAAGAACGACAACTCTGTTCCGAAGACTAATTAAATAAAATCTCGAATATTGTCGATTTTTTTTAAATTTAATTTTATAATTTTTTTTCTGCATTTAATTTAAAAAATACCTAGCTACTAGTACCGTTGCCTTTACGGTCCAACGCTTGTGCTCCTGCGTCAATACGGCCTCTTGTTAAAAAAAATATTTTAATTTTTAACGAGATGATATTTTCTTTGTTATGTGTGATTATTATAAAGTAATCATTTACAATTCTTTTCCCTTATTAATGTTTGTTAAAATTAAATAAAAAAAAAACAAAATTTATCTATTGATTATTTGTGTACCAGAGCTACTTTTAGGGTGTTTTTTTTTTTATTTTCTTCAAGAGATTTTTTGTTTTTTCAAAATAATCACAAAGTATTACTACAAAAAAATAATATACTGCTTCACTACAAAAAAAAATGTATGAGCATACATGGGGGTACTTCCATCTTTGAGTACTAAACGTTGAACCGTCTACGAAATATACATCATGTAAAGTTTTGATTTATCAGTTATATAAATTATGATAGAGGTCGTCGTGGCACAGGGGTACAAGGTTGTGAGACTGTAACGCGACGGTTGTAGGTTTGATCCCCACTCGAAGAAATAAATTATTATTTATGAATATTTTCATTTATTCAGTCTGGCCTCTTCTTCTCTCCCGGCGTTGCGTTCCACCACTCAACACGTAATGTCCCAAAAAATGTCGGAAAGTGGAGAACGGAGTGTCTTCACATTATGGTCCCTCCGCCTACCCTGCTGTATGCGGTATACAGCGTGAAGCTGCTTGAATTTTTAAAAATGTTATTCATAAATACGATAATGTCGTTTAATTTATAGAATAGATACCTACAACACATATTTTATAAGCCTGTTTGTTAACTGCATTCTATAAGATATTGACTAAGAAATATTTTCAATGTGGGAAGAACAAGTATCATAGAAGAATGATATTTAATGAGAATTTTATTAAGCGTAAGTTATTTTTAAATTCGCTTCGTGTTGCAGCGACACAGTGTCTCATTGGGAAATGAATTATTTTCTTTCTCTTACATTGATAATATCTTTGAAGAAAATAAAGCGTAACTTTGAGTGCCGTATTGGAAACACAGTGTCTTAACACTAGGTTCCCTCTGCTTACCCTGCTATGTTCGACATACAGCGTGAAACTAAAAAACATTTATTTTATAATAATAATAAAAATTATGACAAAATGTTTCACCTTCAGGAAGGATAATCAAAAAGAATGAGTAGCATGTTGAGTGACTAAACTTGCCAAAACGGAGAAATTATAAATAATTTCGATATAGTAAACTCCCAAACTGTCGTATATATATTTCAGATGCTGACCCACTATTACTTTATTAAAGATACCAATGGATCAGCATCTGCTAGTATAATTAATAATATTAATAAACTATAAAATTTGAGTTTACAAAATCCACAAAACTCTATAAGTCTTTGATCAGTGCTATACTATTTAATAATAACAATTCCAGAGACGTATAACCACAGCCAAATGTCAGATGGAGCCTACACACGATTTGAGACACTCCGCTTCCCACTTTCCGGAGAATTCTAGAAGCATTGCGTGTTGAGCGCCAGAACTCAGAGCCTTCCTATACCTCAACACCAGAGCGAAGAAATTAAATATTTGATATATTTGGTGGGAATCGAATCCAAAGCCTGTTGCGTTTACCTGTGCCACTGCGCCACGACTAGCCTCATATACGTAAACACACATAAATATACATATATTCTAAGTGATCGTGGTTTTGTTCTACCTACGCAGGTGCACCGGAGCGTCACTTACTGCCCCGCACTCCCATTCATTCGGATATGTCAAACATCTTTAAGTAATACTATACTTATTATGTTATCTTGTTAGACTAACGTTGCGCAATGGTTTTGATGGTTTTTTTTAATATATACGGAGGTTACAGGTTCATTTCGTAAGATTTAATGTCGATGTAGACTATTGTATTCGTGGTTGGGGTTACCTCAGCCACGTAGAAGGTGACTTGTGTTTTTTTTTATTTTACTGCATAAGATAAGCAAATGTAAAAAAAATAAGTTTAATAAAAAAAATCTGACAATCGATGCACAAATCCAATATATTTTGTTCATTGGTAATATGAAACAAAGAGAAGTTTAATTATTAGTAATATTAGGGAATAAAGATTTTAGGATTTATATAAAAATATAGTAACTATTCAATATATTCTTAGTCAATATAAAATCTTCAAGTCTTTCGAAAAGTAACACCGAAACTTTTAGAAAGGTTCTGTAATTTAAGAATGAATAAAATATCAATTTACAGTTTTAATATTACAGTATTTAGAAGCTCTATATACTATGTTTTTTTATACTTATAATATTTTAAAGATTGATGATGATATTTTTATCCTCACGCTCCATGTTATCCGCTCAATTTTCGAGATCGTGTGTATTTATTTAGTGGCGGAACTCAGTTCGTGTTTTATTTTGTGAACAGAGTGAGAAAACAAAATTAACCCATTTCCCTGAATGGGAATCGAACCCACAACCGTCGCGTTTGAAGTCACGCACTGTTACACTGTTTCACGACGGCCTCCTGTCGATGATGACTCCCTTTTATTCCCTATCAAGAACAAACATCACAATTTGTTTAATATAGAGCGAAGCGGGCGAATATTTTACAAATAAAGCACAATACTTTGCTCTATATTGGTGTTTTCGAAAAAAAAAGCGAAGCCTTCCCAGCGACACGAAATGATCACGGAAGGAAGGTCATTCGATGCGCACATTAATATAGAATGTGTTGAACAAGAGTGAAGCAAGGGTTGCTAGAAATATATATAGAATATATCATTTGATTTGAGATATTTACTTGGGGGGTGGAAGGTTTAATTTTCTTTCTTGCTTTGATAAAACGACAAGGCGCGGCGTTGAGCTCCGCTGTTTAACTCAAAAATTTAGAAAATTATGCTGTATATTTACGGTCAACGTAGTGCTTAAACAATCCTTCTCCCCTGCCCTCCACTGCCTACCCTGCTTATTGCAGGGTGAAGTAAAAATAATAAATTATCATCCCATATCAAAATTTTGCTGTGTAGATAAAGAGTATTTATTTAGTCAAAAGCCAATCAGTTTTCAATTGTTTTTTATTTACCGCCACCACTAGCCACGGCCAAATATCGAGATTTGAATTTATATATATTTACCAAATAATATCATTCAAAAATACCCTCAATCAATACAAAAAAGAACGATTCTAATATTATCATCTCTATAAAACGCTAACTATTTCAGCACATTATATCAAAAACCTTTTGTTTACTACAATTCCCACATCGTATACGTAGTTTAGAGGCTCTCGCGCGAAAACCGACAGTCAGACCGCGTTCGGCCCACGCTGCGCATGCGTCGTTCTCACAGATAATCTATATAAATAAACTTTATTACAAACTTTAAAAACTTTTGTGCTGGAATTTTTGTGTTTTTAACTGGTTTTTCTTTAATATTATGGTAAGTTTTACTATTAAATATAAACTAATTTTGATGATAATATATATTTTTTTACAATTGACTATTGTTTTCTTTATAATTTTGTGTGAGTAATCAGAAAATTTTATGCCGAAAATGCGATATGTATGTGGAACAATATAAAAAGTGAACGGTTATTTTTGTATGAATAAAGAATAAGAATTTAATTTAATGTATATTAACTTAACTTGTGGTTTTTTTTTTTTTTAATTTGGCTCTACAATTTTCCTTATTTATAATAGGTTTTTGTATGTACTAGAACACTTAGCTTGTAATATTTTGAAACAAAATTTGATAGAACTATCGTCATAGCGTATATGTAATATGTAAACGTGACAGATATGGGTTCGGTTCTTGCTTGAGGAAACGAAATATTTTCATTTCCTTACTCTAGTAAGAAGACAAAGCGCGGCGTTGAGTTTCGCCACTCAACAGGCAATATCTCGAATAGTAAAGTTAGAAATGAAGTAACCTCATCCTTCCCTACTAAATGCGGGATATGGAAAATAATGTTATATTTTTTTTATTTGTACGAACAAATTAAAACTTTCGCTTTTTGAATTGTGATTGTACTAACTTTTTATAGTATATTTTTTTAAGTGAATATATTGTGAGTATATTTTTATATATTCGTAAAATTAGGTGAGTAAATTTAGTTAATAACGTTTACGACAACAGCCTAAATATTTATGTCAACGAATTACTAAAAATTAAAAAAAAAAGCAACAACCAAATGCACTCACTATTAATATATAAATTTATTTAAAAGAAATTTCAATAAATACGCATAAAATTAAAAATAAATTAAAATTAAAATCCGTAAAACGAGAGACCATATCAAAGTCAACAAATTATATAGAAAAAAAAGAAAAAAATCTCTATGCTTTATAATTTTAAACCACAAATCATATTATGTCACTAGAGTTTATTCTATTTATATACATTTAAGCCGTTTTATTACGATTGCAAGAGTTCTATACGCAAGGTTTGCACTTGGCCGGCTTCTCATACCCTTGAACTCACTTTACTTATTTAACTTATGTATTTGTTTTAATGACAATATTAATTTTATTAGATTTAGTTAGTTAACGATATCATTATAAATAGAAATTGTGATTCAGCACTCGATTGATTTCTGTTAATCGATATTATAAGGCTTTAAATTAAGAAATAAACTCAATGTTTACTTAAACATCGTAGGAAATTTTGAAAATATATATATATATATATATATATATATATATATATATATATATATATATATATATATATTTTTTGTATGTTTAACATATTATATAAGTGTCTTGGCCTTTGATAATATATCGTAATATTATTATTATTTTATTTATTGTGTTGTATGAAGTAAAATGGTAGTTTTAGCCCTTGAACTTTACCTGTCGCTTAACCGTTCTATAAATAATGTTTTATATTAAACTTTCCTAGACGATGTCCTTGATAGTAAATGCTATTGTAGTTAGTCATTTGTTTGGTTTTTATTGGAAATATTGTATAGGTATATGTGATAGGTATATATTGATTTTTGTTTATTTTTGACGTATTTAGTAGGCAAAAAGGAATCTGGTATTCAGATATTCCGTTCACCTCTTTCGGCCCAAATTTCGAGATATTATGTATTCATTGGCGGAACTCAACACTGCGCTCAACACTCAGAACTTGGGCGTGAAAACTAAAACAATTCATTGCCCCGAGTAGAAATCGAACCCACAACCGTCACGTTCACTGTCAAACGATAAGCCGCTTTGCCACGACTGTCTCGTTCTAAATTGTGCCGTACTAAATTTTATACAAAATCACGATATGACTATTAGTTTACTGTACTCAATTCCGTTGCATATTTTCCGTTAATTTAAATGGAAAATATTGGCAGAATCCAGTGGCGGACTTTTACTTTACCTTACAGACATCAAAATAATTATAAATATTCAAAATAATTATAAATATACAAAATAATTATATATATATCCACCGATTGAGAATCGAACCCGTATAGATTCTATAGAGATATAGTTAGACACTGTTTCACATAATCGCGATAGTGTTATTAACCAAAGTCTATAAAAGGAGGAGGTTATCGATTCCACTATATTTTTTTCATGTTTGTTACTTATGAACTTTTGACTAGGTGAACCGATTTTGATTATTCTTTTTTTATTTGAAAGTTGGTGCTTCCCGTGTGGTCCCATTTTAATTTGGTCCATTTCTGACTATGAGAAATAAAAATATATAAGTCTTAAATTTGCATTAACTATGTACGCGACAAATGGACGAATAACTCAATATCACGCTAAATGATTTCGATTTTTTTTATAGCAAAAGACACACTTCAAGGGTAGTTTAATAAAAGTTTAGTTAGGTTCTGATTATGAGATCCGGGTGAAGTCGGTCGGCAGAACTCAACGCCGCGCTTTGCCTCTGTTCCAGAGCGAGAAAATAAAACTATTTAATATTTCATTTCCACGAGTGGGAGTCGAACTCACTACTTGTCGCGTTTACGTCCGCTTGTGCCACAACGAAAGATTTTGTATATCTAAAAAGCTTCTAGCAAAACGCTTGCTTCGGTCATCTAACCTAAAGAATAGGAATTTGCAGACGCCATACTATAAACCTGTTTGTATTTTGTGCATATCTCTTAGACTCGTTCTTATAGCTCTTTATTCTTGTTCATTGAACGATAGTTTATATGATAGTTAAGTCAAAATTACCGTAACTAAAATCAGCTTCACGCTGTATTGCGCACACAGTAGGGTAGGCAGAGGGGGCCTAGTGTTAAGACACTCCGTTCCCCACTTTCTGCCGAATTCTAGAGGAATTGCGTGTTGAGTGGCAGAACTCAACGGGGCACTTTGCCTCGACACCAGAGCGAAGAAATGGAAATATAAATTTAATTAAATATTTCATCTCCTCGAGTGGGGATCGAACCCACAACCAGTCGTTTTTACAGTCACACTTTGTGCCGCTGCGCCACGACTGGCCTCATTACCATAACTGGTTGTTAAAATAACCGTAACTAATTAGTTACTTATGGGTAGCGTCATTCTTAAGTTTGTTAATTGAATTCAATTATATTTTGACTTTAGACAAAGAATTTTTAGATTTACATATTATATTAATTTTTAAAGTGTTATTCCACACTTAGGAAAGAAAAATACTTATTTAGAAAACGTATAAAAATTTGAACCAAATTGAAAATTTTCCAGGAGGCGCGGGTTCGAGTCCCGCTACGTTCAAATTTTTATACGTTTTCTAAATAAGTATATTATGTTGGTTCATTTATTTATTCATTTTTAATTCAATCAACATAAAAAAAATCAATATTGTTAATCTCGCGAGAAGCCATCTCCAGCTCGGAAGACAGTTCTGGTGAAAGGAGCCGCGGTAATATTTTATGCTTTCACGCTTTTTCACGTATAGCAGAGTAAGCAGATGAAAGCTATTGTCAAAACATTCCCTTTATGATTTAGATAAAGCATTTTAAGATGCCGGAATGTGCGTGTAAACGCGAGGGTTGGGGGTTCAATTCCCACGAAATATTTTTTCATTTTCTTCACAACAAAGCTCAAGAATTCAGTGAAAAATGGGAAACACAAGTGTCTGGAAGAGGTGAACTAACACGAGGTTGTCAGGTTCCTTTGCTTTATGCCAGGTACAGCGTAAAGCTAGAGAAAAATGTTGAGAGGGCGTAGCTCAGCGAATAAAAATAATTTAACAATATATAAACAGCATTATAACACAGCTACTATAAAATTTTTCAAAATAAACATATAAGAAAATGATATGAAAATTGTAGTTTTTATTTCTAAAGGCTTTGTGGTAGATAAAAGAAGAACATTCAAAATCTTTTTTTTTAATGCGATTATAACCATAACTCTTACGGAAATAAAACACAAATCAACTTTAATCAATTCGATATATTTCTCTTCGGGAAAAGAAGAGGGCTCGTTAAAATCGATTTTAATTGATGTAAATGAATCGCTACTAAATCAATGTTAATCCACACTTCCGTATGCCTAAGAATACGGATTTTTTTCTATTAATATCCATTAACAAAGACAAGTGTTTATTTTTTATTTATACACGCAATGTCTGCAGAATTCAGCGGGAAATGGGAAATGAAAGTGTCTTAATGGGAACGGAGTGTCTAGGTACGAAGCAATAGGTTCCCAGGTTCTTCGCCTACCCTGCTATGCAGGATACAGGTTGTAGGTACGTAGCTAAGAGTGGCGCAACATTGGGTTCCTTCAAACAGGTTCCGAAATACTTATTTATACACATTAACTGATATTTAAGGTCATCGACGAATTATTACGGTATGTTTCGTGATGATGAGGTTAGTACAGTTTTGATAATTAGCCCTTTTATTATTGCCCTTTTCAAGAACAATTAAAAGATATTTGTGAAATGTATTTGATTGTTTTGGTTAACACTTAGGGTGCAGTAGTAACCATCTACTATTGTGTTTATAATGTAGCTTCAATTTTCCGAAATATATGCGGGAGAACGGTGAGAGATTCAAACGGAAGAATATTTTTAACCGGCTTCCGAAAGAAAAGGAGGTTATCAATTCGACTGTATTTTTAATAACGTTTATGCTCATTTGTTTTATCATAATATATTCTATCCTAGGAGAATAACAAGTTACCACAATACAAAAGCTACAGTAGTAATATTAAAGCTACAGTATTACATTTTATTTTGCTTTACGCTGTATCAAACACATAGCACAACAGGCATAGGGGATCTGGGAACCTAATGTCAAGATACTCGATTACCCATTAATACGTACGCTTGTGCCCCTGCGCCACGTCGGCTACTTGATTATTATAAGATTTAATACTTATATTTTACTCTGGTAATAAGTCGTGGCGCAGGGGCACAAAGTATGACTTTAAAATCGACTGGTCGTGGGTTCGATCCCCACTCGAGGAAATGAAATATTTATTTACATTTATATTTTCATTTCTTCGCTCTGGTGTCGAGGCAAGGCGCGACGTCGAGTTCCGCCGCTCAACACGCAATGCTTCCAGAACTCGGCGAAAACTGGGAAACGGAATGTCTTAACACTAGGTTACCTCTACCTACCCTGCCCTGCTATTCTGCTGAGTGCGGGATACAGCGTGAAGTTGATTTAATTTAATTTTTGATTAAATTTTTTACTACCATATTATTCTTATAATTCTTTCTTAATTATTGAACGCCTATAAACGACTTATTTATTATGTAAACGAATTTCCTTATTTAAACAACAATATGACACTTTCTTCACACTTGTTACAACAATTTTCAAAAACTATAAAACACAAAGGCATTGTGACAAAATGTAGGTCACACACTCTGAATAACTTTACAGATAAAATCAACATAGTTTTAGATATTTTGTTTAGAAATATAGTTTTATTATAATTTCTAGTAGCATAGATTATTATCAAATATTAACTTTTGGTTTTGCTTCTTCACCCCGTTGAAAAAAAAAATTATAAATACAATCTTAGATTGTTTTATGTATCTATCCAATCCAGAGATTGGATAGATATATGAAACAATCTAAGATTGACGTTGGAGATAGGTTATTAATACTGGGCGTTAGTAACCAAAGCAAATCTGACCTTCGCACAGATACAGTGCTACTTCTGAAACTACCAGCCTGGCGCAATATAGCTTTTAGGGCTATACCTCTATAAATAGACTATTATTTTCTGTATTGTAATACAGAAAAAAAAACAATTCCAACAACCAAACTTTTCAATTTTATAAATCAAATAAATCAGCTTCACGCTGTATCCCGCACACAGCAGGGTAGACAGAAGGAACTAGTGTTAAGAAACTCCGTTCCTACCTTCTGCCGGATTCTGGACTCTTTTCTGAACTCAACGCCGCGCTTAACCTCGACACCAGAGCGAAGAAATGGAAATATACATTTAAGTAAAGATTTAATCTCCTCGAGTGGGGATCGAACCAACAACCAGTCGGTTTTACAGTCACACCTCGTGCCGCTGCGCCACGACCTCAACTATACAATTCGATTATTAATATTAGTAATAGTTTACTAGCTGGGTGGTAAGACTCAGCTGTAGGGTAAGCTATATAAAGTAACCATTTTGTGGTGACTCATGTGTGCTTACGGACGAGCAATTTATACTGTACTTGAACTATAGAAGATTGGTTCCATTTGATTTTAAACTACTAAGGCTTGATTTTATGCAAATCGAAATGGCAGTGCAAGAAACGTAGTGTTAAATTATTATCTTTCCTCAGTTTCACGCTGTGTCCCACACACAGCAGGGTAGGCAAAGGGAACCTAGTATCAAGAGTTCTCCATTTTTTGCCGAATTCTAGAGGCATTGGGTATTGAGTGGCGGAACTCAATGCCGCACTTTGCCTCGACACCAGAGCGAAGAACTGAAAATATAAATTTAAATAAATATTTCGTTTTCTCGAGTGGGAATCGAACCCACAAACTGTTGATTTTGCAGTCAGTCTTTGTGCCCCTGCGCCACAACTGGCCTCACCATTATCTGAATTAAAAACAATAAAACAACATATTTTGTATAGGTACAAATGTTTCTCCGAAATCAAACTCACAACCATTCTACAGTTCGATACTTCTTAACCGCCACTATATAATTTACACTACAAAAATAAAAGTTAAACTTAGAAAGATCCTACTATATACTTTACTATATATTATAGTACAACAGATATAAAATACAAATAAACAATTATATTAAAATTCTTTACCTATTACGAGTAAAAAATAAACATATGAATAAATAATCAAATAATGTGGTCCACAGCTGTGTAGGTAAAATGTAGAGCAAAGTATTGATTCTAAATAAGTAAATTAAAAATTAATAGTAAAAGTGATAAAAAAAATATTTAAAAAAAAATTTTTTCAGGTTCCGTACTTCAAAAGGAAAAAACTGGGTCGGATTTTAATAGATACGATTTTTATTTTGTTGTCGGTCTGTCTGTCTGTCAAGACCGTTTATCTTGAGGTAGCATGGACGTATTAAGTTGAACTTAATATTAAAAATCCGAAAAATGGAAATATATTTAAATCTTATAACTGTAGTTTATTTCATACATAATGATATGCATACGCAAACTCAAGTTTTCCAACTTGCGTAAGTTGTACTTCCTGTCCTTAAATTGGTACGGAACCCTCAGTGCATGAGTCTCCATTTAAGGCCGCCTTGGCGGATTACAGTTCGATTTCCACTTAGGGGAAATATTTATCTTCTTCTTCTTGCTCTTATAAGAAGAACAAGCACTATCATTCTTTTACCATCGTAAAAAAACTTTGGTAGCTACATTACGTGCACCTACTTCTTTTTTTAGCTTTTCCGCCATTTCCCACACATACCGCAGGGTAGGAAAGAAAACCTAGTGTCAAGACACTTAGTTCTCCTCTCTCCACTCAACTATTAAGACACTGTGTTGGGTGGCGGAACTCAATGCCTCGCTTTGTCTGTTACCAAAATAAGGGAATGAAATAATTCATTCCTACGAGTGACAAGGGAACCCACCATCACGCTTATAAACAAATTTGTATTTATTTAATTGCTTAAATGCAATACGAAGAGGCCGCGGGTTGAAATCCCTCAAAAATTTTTTTTTACGTTCCCTAAACATGTTCCTAGTTGATTTTTCCTAAATGTAGAATAACACTTAAAAATGAAAAAGCAACTTTTACACATTTTCGACAGTTTACTCATCGTCCCTGTGGCGCAGAGGATAGCGCGTTGGACTTCTAATCCAAAGGTCGTGGGTTCGATCCCCACCAGGGATGTCTTTGTACGTATCCGTTATTTTGATCTTTTTTTTCTTTTTGTCTTTTTTTTCTATTCTTTTTTTTTTGTAATTTTTGTTATTATCATTAGGAACGATGATTGATGTTCCATCAAAAAAAATATAAAGAATGCTACAAGAATTCATTTCTATTTTGATATATTTTTTATAAATAAAATTAATAATTTTGATTTATATAAAAAATATTTTCACACTTAGGAAAGAATTAATTTATATAGAAATTCTTATTTCTAAATAAGTATATTTTCGTCAGTTTATTACATAGTTTATGTAATATGTGAACTAATATATTTAAAAAAAAAAAGTGTAGAAATAAATCGCTGTGCTTGTTTTATTTGTAAATTTCAATAAATGTAATAAAGCCATATATATATATATATATATATATATATATATATATATATATATATATATATATATATATATATATATATATATATATATATATATATATATATATATATATATATATA
>JAATLQ010034377.1:0-22452 GCA_013421005.1 Heliconius erato x Heliconius himera
TGAATCATGGTATTTTACAAAAACGTGGGCATCAACCACTTCTAGATTTATTAGACGTCTTCGGTGGTTGGCCAATTTTGAAACCAAATTGGAATGCACAAAATTTTGATTGGCTCGAACTTATGGCCCAATTAAGACTTTATAATAACGATATTCTAATATCCGAATGGGTTGGACCGGATATTAAAAATTCTGATGAGTTCGTTATTCAATTTGATCAAACAAGCCTTGGTAAGTATTTTCTTACTATTTGTCTAATATTTTGAGGCGTGCCATAAACAAATAATCGCTGTATGTATTACTCCTGCTCCTTTTCTTCCTCTTCCTCCTCCTCCTTCCTCCTCTTTTCTTCCTCTGTATCCTCTATATGTATTACATAATCATTCACTTTTAGGTTTACCAACACGAGATTATTTTCTCCAAGGCACAAACAAAATATATTTAGATGCTTATAAAGCGTACTTAACAAAAATCGCTTCATTGCTTGGTGGAGAACCTGAGCACGTGAAAAAGGATGCTGATAAACTTATTGACTTTGAAATCAAGTAAGCAATAAAAGGAAAGTGATATAATTACACTATCACAGTATAATATACCGAAAAAATAATCAGAGGGCCAAGAGGGCATGTCATGGTGCATAAGCACAAACTGTGACTATAAACGCCACAGGTTGTGGGTTGGATTCCCATTCAAGGAAATGAAATATTTATTATTATCATTTTTTCGCTCTGGTGTCGAGGCAAAACACGACTTGAATTATGCTGTTCAACACGCAATGCCTTCAGAACTCGGCGGATAAAGGAGAAATAACTATCTTAACACTAGGTTCCCTCTGCCTACCATGCCTGCATGCTTAAAAAATCTATATTTACTTGTAATAATAGTTTACCTATTATTTCGACGTGCATTAGGCAAGATTAAAATAAAAATTGAACACAAAAATGAAAATATTGTTTATCTCCTGTAAGATAAAAGAAATGGTTCATTGCAGATTGGCAAAAATAACTTCAGCACCAGAGGACAGACGGAATGTTTCAGAACTGTACCGACGTATGACAATCGCAAAACTTGAAGGTTTAGTACCCGAAGTGAAATGGAGGCGATATTTATGTATTGTTATGAATAGGACAGTGCAGCCTCAAGAGACTGTTGTGCTATTCGCACTGAACTACGTGAGGGTAAGTAAAAAAATCAATTTATTTTAATATTCCATATTTAAATTACAACAACTTTGTCATCTTTTTTACTGGCGGCGGAACTCAGCGCATTTTGTCTTACTAATGGAGACTTGAATATTTTTTTTTGCTTCACCCTGTATCACATACATACCTGGATAGGCAAAAGGAATCTGAAAAACTAGTGCAAACACAATCTGTTCCCATTAAGACATTTCCGTTCTCCACTATCCGCCCAAATATGGAGGCATTGCGTAGAACGTGGAGGAACTCAACGCTGCGGTGTGCCTCGATACCAGAGCGAGAAAATGAAAATATTAATTATTTTATTTCCTCGAGGAAATCGAACCCACAACCGGTCGCGTTAACAGTGATAGGCTTGTGCCTCATTAAATGATTATAAAAAGCAGCGTATTGTAACAAGAGTGAAATAATCACTTACATTAAATGAGTAGACGTAGAATAATGCACTACCTACTAATAAGATCAAAATGCAAAAATCATATGTTTTTCCTTCACACAATCTTGCTCCAATCCCAATATATATACCTACATTTATATACATATATATATACAAATTTGGTTGATCGTCATCAGCACTTAGTTCAATTGATAGAGAAGACGGATCCGGACACTTTATCAAATTACCTTCTGTGGAGATTTGTGAGGCACCGAGTGAACAACCTGGACGATCGGTTTCAATCTGCTAAGCAACAGTGAGTACGAAGGTCGATGGATGATGATTTAATAATTTATATTTTGAATTATATTTTTGTTGAAAATAATTTCAATTTAATAAAAAAAAATACATACGTACTGACTAACGAATAGATGCACTTTCTTTTCAGTTTCATACTGTTTTCGCGCACAGCAGACAAGACAGAGAGAGCCTAGTGTTAAGATATTCAATACCCTAATTTCCATCGAACTCTGAAGGCATTTGGTGTTGGCTGGCGAAATTTAACACCGCGTTTTGCCTCGCCACTAGAGCTGAGAAAATGGAAATATTAAATATTTAATTTCCCCGAGTGGAAAACGAACCCGCAACCTGTCGCGTGTACAGTCACACTTTGTGCCCCTGCGATACGACTGGCCTCGTATCGCGGTAAAAAATATCGACCACAAAATATTGTCACCATTGTGACGTTAGAATACACCTTCCCTTACTGTATAATAACAAAATAAATTAAAAAACATAGATTTAAAAAACTTTAAACATAAATTTCGCATTTTATCTATTATTAACCTTTTAGGTTTTATTATATTCTATTTGGCCGCGAACAAGCACCGTCAAGATGGAAGAATTGTATTTCCCAAGTAAATTCAAATATGGGAATGGCATTAGGATCGATGTTCGTCCGTAGATACTTCGACGAAATGAGCAAAAACGACACACTCACTATGACGAGAGAAATCCAACAATCATTTAGAGAACTATTACATATGACGACCTGGATAGACGACGACACTAAGAAGCTAGCTGGCCACAAAGTTGACACAATGATGCTCAGAATTGGTTATCCAGATTTTATTCTAAGCAAAAAGGAATTAGATGATCGATACAAGGAAGTCAAAATACATCCTGACAAATATTTTGAAAATATCCTTAATATATTACAGCATTTAACAAAAATGGAACAGTCACGGTAGGTTGTGAATCTTAGCAAGTGGTTTGCAGATGTTTTATTCTTGTTAGCTGCTAATTGGTAAAACAATTATAGCGCGATTTGAACCCGTGATGCTTCTTGGAAACCGTCCACGTGATTGGACCACTAAACGATACGTTCTTATCGGACTTCGTCGACATTTTTATACATTTGTTACAACTTATTTATGTTGCTAGCATCTCTGTAAAGAGATTATCACAAATTTCCGAAACCCAAAGATATGGCTTAGGACTATCAATTGGGAAAATAGAACGCTATTTAGTCGTTTTTGAGTGAATGTGGAACAAACATAGATATTCCCTATTAAAAAATCCTTCATTATAAAAAATATTATTCTCCTATTTTAGTTTTTGTATTTAAAAATAATTTTACATTCCAGTATCGGTCAGCCAGTCAACAAAACGCTATGGAACACGGCACCAGCGGTTGTGAACGCATACTACAGCCGAAATAAGAACCAAATAATGTTCCCAGCTGGTATACTACAGCCACCGTTCTATCACAGACACTTTCCGAGATCACTAAACTTTGGTGGCATAGGAGTGGTTATTGGTAAATATTTTTAGCTAAAAAGTCAAAATTTTAGTTTCCTTATTATCTGTATCAATTATAATTAGAGATTTGCATAAAAATGTAAACGTGAAAACATAACTTTCCATTACATTTTTCATATTTAATAATTAATTTTAAATATTACAAAAACGACTTTTTTATGGATCCGTACCTCAAAAGGTAAAAACGAGATCGCGTAAACTATTGAGCTGAAATTTATATCATCATGTCATACATTTTGGTCTGTAGTCCATGGTCCAAAGGATACTAGCATTTATGCATCGATTTTGCTGCATTTTGTATGAAATTCGCAAGTTATTAAATTTGGCACGAAGTGAGAAATTATGCTCTTGACCTCGAGCTGCCATCGCATGAAATATTGGCATTTAAACTCTTATTATTAGGAATTATCAATTATACCTTCTTAAGATCTTGTATCATACAGAAATGTATAGAAATCAGTCTATATCGCTGATCTGAAAAAATATCATCGTCTACGTCACCGGAAATATTTATTACATTTTGATAATATACCTAATCATGGCGCAGGGGCACAGGGGTGTGACTGTCATAATTTCTGCGCTCTTCCACCGTGGCAAGAAGCCAACCATTGAGTTTCACCACTCAACTCGCAATGGCTCAAAAAAATTCAGCGGAAAGTAGGGAACGGAGTATCTTAACACTAGATTCCCCATACTTATCCTGCTATGTGTGGGATACAGCGTGAAGATAATAATATAGATAAATGAAATAAGATATTAAAAGTAATAACTAATTATAGGGCATGAAATAACTCATGGATTTGACGATAAAGGCCGTTTGTTCGACTGCGAGGGCAATTTACATCGATGGTGGTCAGACACCGCTATAGAAGCATTTCACAATCGCGCCCAATGTCTTATAGATCAATATGGAAAATACGTCGTTCCCGAAGTCAATATGAAATTGGACGGCGTTAATACACAAGTAAGAAATTTAAATAGTATTATTTAGTATCACACGAAATGCCTCCAGAATTCGGAAAGTGGAGTGTCTTAACAATAGATTCCCTCTGGCTACCCTATTATTATTACTATTTTGCTTCTCGATTCACGGAACCTGGAAACTAAGAGGATTAAAATGTTAAATATTTCATTATCCGGAATGGGAATCAAAACCACAAACGCTGCATTTACAGGCGCACGCTTATTAATATTTGAATTGATGTTAATAAATTAAAAGTAAATTATAAATTATATAAATATCAACAGGGTGAGAACATAGCAGACAATGGCGGCGTCAAGCAAGCATTCCACGCCTACAAGCACTGGCTGCAGCGCCACGACGCTGCCGATGAAACACTGCCTGGACTCAATCACACTCACACTCAATTATTTTTCTTAAATTTTGCGCAGGTATTTACTTTCTCTGTTACATTTTAGTTAGTTTGGTTCAGAGTATCCACTAAGTTGCTTTTAGCGTTCGATATCCAAGGAGTAAAACGGGACTCTATTTCTAAGATTCCACTGTCCGTCTGTCACCAGGCAGTATCAACCGTGACAGTTAAACTGATGTAATTTTCACAAATGATGTATTTTTTCCTACAAAAACACATACTAAAATACAGAGTAAAACAAATATATAAGTAGGCTCCCATACTACAAACGACGTTTGCCGTTTTTAGAAATAATGGCACGGAACACTTTGTGCACCATTCTGACTTGTACTTGACCGGTGTTTTTTTAAATAACTGATGCTGTGACGTTTATGTACTGGTAAACACACATTACTTACTAACTTTAATAGTAAAAGCAAGAGATTATGATTATATCGATACTTTCTTATATCTATATGATATTTGTATATCTTGCTTTACTCTTTCTTGCGTTTCTCATCTTATTATGTCAGCTCACGTAAAAAAAAATATTATTTTTAAAGGTATGGTGTGGCGCCATGCGTCCAGAGGCAATGCGTAATAAGCTGAAAACAGCGGTACATTCTCCAGGACGGTTTAGGGTTATAGGCACTCTATCAAACTCTCAAGATTTTGCAAGAGAGTTCAAATGCCCACCCGGATCTCCTATGAATCCTATAGATAAATGTAGTGTATGGTAAAGTATAGAACGGTCAATGTATCGTGGTCGCCTTGGAATTATAAAATCCTAAAATGTAATCTATAACTAATTTCAGGGCAGCCACGACTTGTCAACCGTACTATATATAGATTAAAATTAGTTTATATTACATGAAAATGCTTTTACTTATTCTAAATCTCTCTAAATATGATGAACCTACTCATGTATAACGCTAGACTGAATATGACTAAAAAAAGTTTTATATTTTTTTATATTTACGCCATCGATGTTTTAAGAGATATTTGCAGTATTTTTTGTAATTGTGAGTGTATATTATTTAAATAATGTATTGGTTTGTATCTTAGTATACATAATTTTATCAATAATTTTATATAATAATTTATTTTTAAGTAAGTTAAATACGTTGTGAGTTGTTATTGTTGATAAGATTTTTTTTGTAAATAAACCTTTAATAGAATATTGTGTTATTTTATTGATTTAAGATCGTATTATATGAAATGTATAGTTTATTTTCTAGATATATATTTTTTAAAAATATACTTTTAATTATTATAAGACAGCGCGGCGTTGAGTTACTCAACGTAGTACTATCTTAAAAAGTACCACAGTGTTTTTACTTTTGTTGTTTATACAATGAGAAAATCTGCTATGGGGGAAAAAAGGGACCACACTTTGCTTTTTACATTTACAAATTATTATATTTTTTTAATCTTTTCCTGAAAGTTTTTATGTTGCGCTAAAGTTTATGTTCTTTATTCTAAATGTGTTTTTTTTAAATAAAATATAACAACGAATATAGAAACATTTCCATATCATTAATATTCACAGTCAGAAAAAAAATATTAAATATAGCCATATTTCATCTCATTATATAGATTTTATAACGTTTTCGTGACATGGTAATCTTTATGGGTAACATAACTGTAAATTTGATGAATATTTATCAATATAGATTTAATATAATTTAAAATTACGATCATATAATTTTTGCATTTTTACAATTGGCAAGTAAGAAAAATGTGTTTCGCATCACCCCGCTTGTCGGGTACGCTGTCGCCGAGCGGTCGGGGAGGGGCTTGGCGGGAAAGAAATGACGCGCGCTTATAATGTCAAATTTGGGCGGGAAAATGTTCTGGTTGGAGTGAGCAGTACAGTGAATTATATTTAACATTATTGTAAGAAATATACCTGTTGGAAGTAAATAAGTGTTTCAATATCTACTTTTTACGTTATATATGGTAAGAGCGAGAAAATATGTTGTTAAAAAATATTTTCTAGGTATGCCGAAGCATGATGACTTTGCCATAGTAGAATACGAGTTAACACCGCTAGAGGAAGATGCTAAATTCATTTTTTTCCGTATGTTATCAGGAGAAAATTTCGGTAAAGCAGTTGTAAAAGTCTAAATGGTTGCAATTTCCTCGTATTCTGTTATAAAATAAAAATATTACGTTCATTTTTTTTTGTTGTAAAGTGATTTTCAACACTTAGGGAGAGTATATAATAACCCAACATATGTTTTTTGTTTAATTTATATAATCAATAAAATTTAATATGTCATGAAAATGGTTTAATATTTATCATGTTTATATTTTTCTATGATGTATGTGTATTCTACGTAGTTTATGAGATAGTATTTGTGTAGGTTTATAAATAAATATTATTATTTATGTTAATATCTCTATATGTAATTTTCTTGTATCTTTGCACCGCGCCATGCCCGTTCTTTTAAATTGATTCTTTTGATTAGGTTGCCTGGAAGAGATCACTCTTAGTGATAAGGCCGCCTTTTCACATTTTTTTTTATATGAATTTATTTGTTAATTTTGTAATTTTCTGGTGTGAAATAAAGAGTTTTTATGTTATGTTAAAATAATAAATTAATTAAGAAAATATACCATTTGTTGTTTTTATTAGTATATTAATAAACATAATTTCTAACTTCGACGCTCTGAACGTCATCGTTGCTCCACAACGTCTCTACCTCACGCAAGTCACGTGTCGTGTTAAAATGGTCTCGCTTTTCCCAGCGAAGTTGTATTACGCGTGCTATGTCCAGCCAAAGAAGAGCTTCAAGTACTGAAAGAAATAAAATAAATATTTTCTCAAAACTTAAGAATCTAAATTTAATCAATCAATTATCTTATTTATTAGCAATCTTTACATAATTCCAAATTCTGGAGGCATTGCGTATTGAGTGGCAGAACTCAACGCCGCGCTTTGCCTCGACACCAGAGCGAAGAAATGGAAATATAAATTTAAGTAAATATTTTAATTTGTTACATTTTTAAATTATAAATAGGTATGTTAAATTTATATGCATAGGTCAAATGTATATGTATGTCAAATAGATATTGCTATTCGAAACCTGTGAAACCAAAAATTATAGCTTATCTGGCAGATAAGGCTGTCCGAGATTTTATCAGCTAGTGGTGAAACTGGCCCTAAAATTTTTATTTTTGCTACTATTCGTGGACATTGTAACAAACTATACTTACGGAAGGCGACTATTAGTTACCTACTTGCCAATATTTTTCAAATATTAAAATGTTTTCTCTACTTTTTCACTCTCTCTTACTTACTGAATAACAGAGAAAAGGCTGTCGGAAAGAGTGGGTTGACGTTTCCGTTGACAACGGCCATAGTGTACAGTAAAGCACCAGTTGTAGGCGCTTGACGTAAAAATATCCCTCTTAGTGACGCCCCCAGCCACGGCAAGTAAAGATATTCGCTGAATGGAGAACGCTAGAAAATGAAATTTCAATTCATAAAGATTCTCCAAATTTGTTCAATATTTATACTTTTTTTCACGCTATATTCCTCACATATCAGTGTAGGCTGAAGTAACTTAGTGTAAAGATACTCCGTTCCCCACTTTCCGATAAATTTTCGAGACATTGTGTGTGGAGAAACTTAACGATGCACTTTGCCCGTGGGATAATTAAATACATATTACTGTAGGTTTTGACAAAGTATTTGACGCTTTCGTAGGCATGCTAGCAGGAGAAAATACTAGTAAAGCCTGTGTTAAAATTTAATTGTTAATTTGACTTATAAAACCTATACCTTAAGCTCTAGATTCTGAGAAATAATTAAATTGTTAGAATTCAAAATAAGCATCTAAAATTATATTTACCACATTAGAAGTATTCCAAATTAGTAAGGTACTAATAAAAATAAGAAGAGCATCAGATGCTTCAATACACCACATCACTCCTGAAAAAAATAAGGAGAAACATCATATATCATTGAGGACAGTCGTGGCGCAGGATCACAAAGTACGACTGTAAAATCGACTGGTTGTGTTTGATCCCCACTTTAGGAAACTAAATATTTATTGACATTTATATTTTCATTTCTTCGCTCTGGTGTCTAGACCTATTATATAAATATATATATATGGAACAAACAAATCTCTACAAAAAATAAACGGCAGTGCCATCCTTCAATCTGCCTTCTACTATGTTTTCTATTACATTTAAAGATACGACTATTGAATTTAATACTAAAAAATTGATTAAATAAAAATCAATATAACTTATAATTGCCTATTCCATAAAAAAAACTCACTGGAAACATCAATATCGTCGATATAAAGCGTTTCATCTTTACTCATTATCATAAAATGTAAGTCGAATGGCAAAGGTTCCTCGTCGAACGTCACCACTTCTAATTTTATGTTGCATATGAAACCTAATATAAAGCAAACTGCTGCCATAAAAGATCCCGATAATGTCTTCTTCGAGGGCACAGTTCTAAGTTGATCTCCACGAATAAATGATTTATGTAAAATATATTCGATACTAGTGTATACATAATCTATTAGAGCCCCTATTAAAGGTACACTGGACCTGGAAAAAGTTAAATGCTTGGGTACGCTAGAACTGTCGCCGCTAGCCATTTCTTAAAAACTGATAAGAACTGAGAAAGAAAGAAAGAAAAAAAAAAAGAAATTTATTGGATAAGTAAAATTGTAATAAAAAATTGAACATAAAATTTGACTTAATGTTGACAGTTATACATAAATGAAAGTTTTTTTTTCATTATATTGTTTGTATTTGTATCCATTTAAGTCTTTATTACCAAATTCTATAAATTCGTAAACTAATTATTAATTTATATTTGCTGGTAATATTTACCTAAGCACGGGATCGAAGCTCTCTCTAAACTCTAGTCTCTATTTGGTGTTATGTTCGTAATATTTTGATTTTCGTGTTCTCTCTCATCATAGTCTTGTCTTTCACCATAATAGTGTATATATTTTTGCTTTTCACGCTGTGTCCCACGCATTGCAAGGAAGACAGAGAGAGAGAGAGAGAGAGAGAAAGAGAGAGAGAGAGAGAAAGAGAGAAAGAACCTGAGAATATAGTATTAAGACAATTCTGTTTCTCACTTTCAGCCAGATTCTCTAGGTATTGCGTATTTAGCGGCAGATCTCAACGCCACGCCGCTTTGCCTGCTATATGTGAGAGACAAGTGAATCAATGGGTGAAGTCAATATCTTCTACGTTAATACTGGCCTCAATATATAATAAACATAACTAATTATTATATATTGACTTGAGGCCAGTCGTGGCGCAATGCTTCCAGAATTCGGTAGAAAATGGGGAACGGAGTGTCTTAACACTAGGTACCTTCTGCTTACCCTGCATTGTGCGGCATACAGCGTGAAGCTGATTGATTGATTAAATCATTATATTAAAACAATGTATTAGTCACCGATATCTATGATTAGTAAAAAGATAATTACAAAAGTGCCTAATCATGACGACTGTCGAATTTGATAGGAAATATAATAAGTCATACATCTTTTCTATTATGATGCTAAACTAACCGTATATTTCTAACTATTACATCATAGATGCGTATTTTTTTATATTTTCTTACATTTTATATTAGCTTTTGTCTTGTCTTAATTTTAATTTACTCTCTTATCTCTCACTCTCTCTCTCTCTCTCTCTCTTACAGTATAAAAATATTTAAATCTCTTTTAATATTCTTTGCGATTCATAGAGAATCATCTGTAACGATTATATTAGCCACTTGTGTCGTTATGGAAAGAAATAACATAAAATTGTTAAACTACAAGTAAAATATATGAAGTGTTAGCGTACTCGTGTAAATGAGGGTAGATTTAGGTGAAAAAGATGATAAAAGCAGTGAAATTTTCTCAATCGGGGGCTAGTGCTTGTCGGCAATGGCCCTTATTGGAAGGAAACTAGTGTGAAATATTGTTAGTAGGTGATACATATAACTTATTGCAATTACGTAGTATCCCTTTCCAAATAGTTTAAAAACATATGGACGATGTGTGTTTTTATCGTGTTTTTTTTAAAACTATAACCGCTTCCGATTTCTAACAGAAGAATAAAAAAAAGAAATATTGTTATATACGTAATTAAAGATTACTGAACATAGTGAACTTCACCTTTACCTTGTTGGTTGTTGCAAAACAAGGAAATAAAATGTAAGTCAATCTTCAGTAATAATATGATAACGAGGAAGTGTTATTATTATTATTATTATTAAATATTAGCCCACAATAGCGCAGCGGAGCAGCATGTGACTGTAAACAGTAGTCGTTAGTTCCATATCCATTCTTGGAATTGAATTATTTCTACTTCTTCGTATTTGGGGAGTAAAGGAAACGCGAAACTCATCATAAGCTTCCATATAGCAGGACACAACGTGAAGTTAAAAAAACCGATCAAGTGCGAGTCGGACTCACTCACCGAGGCTTCCATACCAATTTTAGGATGTCAACAGGAATTATAACCTATAAAAATTGGGAAACTTAAGTTTGCAGGCATATGCACTCATTTTATGTGAAATGAACTACAGTTATAAGTTTGTAATGGTTATTGTGTGTTCTTAATTTAAATTCCAATTTTCCTTTATTTGTATTGCAAATTCTCACTTCTTACCAAATTTCATCATAGAAAATCCAGAATTATGAAATATATATAAGAAATACTATATAGGTTTTGATAAACTTACATATGCGGGTGTATCCATTCATTTTGTATGAAATTAACTACAAACAAAAATTTGTATTTTTTAAATACATATAATATTACAATTTTTGACATTTTCCTTTATTTGTATTATAGATTGTTCTCTCTTTGTGCCAAATTTTATAATCGTAGGTCCACAGGAAGTAAGTCCACTGTAAATTTTGATTACCTGGTGAATTTCGTACAAAATTCTACAATAGTACAATCTTTTGATTTTACTCTAGATAAATAGGTCTTTCAAGACTATAGGACAGCTGAAAAACAAAACTACTCTTTTAGGGTTCCCTTTTTAACCTTTTGTGGCACGGAACCCTAAAAACTATGTAAACCATTATAATACACTCTGTAACTCTTTTTAGCTTCACACTGTATCCGAATTCTGTAGTTATTGCGTGTTGAGTGGCGGCTGTTACTTAAAATAAATCCATAAATAATTAATGGAAAATTTTGTAATTTTCAGTTTTATTCTTATGCATAAGAGTTAACCTACCAAGTCTCTATTGTCGGTATTGTCTACGATAACGTGATGAAAGATTTAAAATGCGATTCAAAAAATGAAAATCACTGTTATTATCAAAAAAATGAGCAAGTCATTTTTGTTATTGAAGATCTCGCGCTATAAATGTTTGCCTCCACGTATGTGTATTAGTGAATCACCTACGGAAGACCGTGTAGCATTTGTTTGAACGTCTACAAGGTAGGTTTATTTTACGAGTAGGTATATCCCGTAAATTAAATATAAAATTTAAAAAACAGGTCAAGCGTGAGTTGGGCTTTGTCATCGAGGGTTCGGTACAAAAATTGGAGGTTCCAAGCTTTTCCTTAAATTCAAGCTTAGCTTAGCCAGAGCCCCTCTTTCAAGACTATTTTCAAGGATTTAACCTCAAATATATACTTTGAACTAGTACTACCTGTAGATGCTAGCTGTTGCTCCTATAATTCTAGGTCCACCGAAAGTACCCCATTAATTTTGATTCCTTTTATAGTGTCGAAATACACACTTTTTACGATACAAACGGCCATATCTGTTTTTAAGTAAAAATAGAAATTCGATTTTTTCAGGACATCATGGGACTGTAAATATAAGTATATAGTTTTAATTTCAAGTTAATATCTATAAGCATTTCTAAGATAGACAGACAGACGGACAACAAATTTTTAAAATAATTATATTACGGGTATTGAGTTTTGTAATAATAGTTCAAATTGTACGATTTGATTAGTTATATAAAAAAATCGATTACCTACTTTTTCGAAATACTATTACAATACTATTTGATACAATAGTTCATTTGAAGTGTGAAGGTGATATTAATGATACAATTATTATTTACAGGACGAATTACGTATATACTGAAAATGGTGCTAGCTCGCAAATACGTCGTCAAAAAATATTTTAATGGATTGCCTAAACGTACCGACTATGAAATAGTGGAGTATAATCTACCTCCTTTAAAAGATGGAGACATTTTGTTAAAAACAGAATGGGTCAGTATGGATCCCTACCTACGGGCACACAGCAATTTCAGCGACGTTCCGTACGACCAATGTGGTTTTAAGTTGCAGAAGTCCAGGAAAGTAAAGACGCTAATTATCCAGTTGGCACTAAAGTTATAACACATAATGGCTGGTGCGACTATTCTATTTCGCGAGACGTTAAGACGTTAAAGACGATCCCACAGATGATATACCATCACATATTATTTATAAGCTACCTAATATGAAAGGCTTATCAGAATCCCTTGGCGTCGGTGCTGAAGGAATGCCCGGAGCTACTGCTTATTTCGGTTTCCTAGAACTTTGCCAGCCTAAAGCCGGTGAAACAGTAGTAGTGACCGGCGCTGCCGGGGCAGTAGGGTCTCTCGTGGGACAAATTGCCAAAATCAAAGGCTGTAAGGTCATTGGCTTTGCGGGATCAGATGAAAAAGTGCAATGGTTAGAAAAGGAACTTGGTTTCGACAAGGGTATTAACTATAAGACCGCAGACGCCCAAGTTGCTCTAAAAGCTGCGGCTCCGAGCGGTGTCGATTGTTACTTCGATAACGTTGGAGGAGAACTTAGTAGCGTCATTATAGGACAGATGAATTCAAGAGGCCGAGTATCTGTGTGCGGCAGTATCAGCTCGTATAATGATGATCCTTCCCAAATGCCAAAAGCCTCGATATTGCAACCATCTATTGTTGGCAATCAATTAAAGATTGAAGGGTTCATCGCGACGCGTTGGGTTCATCAATGACCAGAAGCATTCGATCAGCTAATTAAATGGATTAAAAGTGGTCAACTAAAGTCACCTGAACATATCACAGTGGGATTCAATAAGATTTTTGATTCCTTTGTTGGTATCTTAGTAGGAGAAAATGCTGGAAAAGCTGTGGTTAAAATTTAAGAAAGTACACAACATGAGTATGATATATAATGTTGTATACGATTAAACTGAGTAATGTTCTAGGTATAATATATTGTGATATTAAAAAGAAAGCCTAAAAATCATCGTTCGTTTTAAGCTTTCGAACTAATTTTATTAAAAAAATAAAAAAAAATTAAATTAGCTTCACGCTGTATCCCGCACACAGCAGGGTAGGCAGAGTAAAATACTCCGTTCCCCACTTTCTGCCGAATTCTGGAGGCACTGCGTATTGAGTGGCAGAATTCAACGCCGCGCTTAACCTCGACACCAGAGCGAAGAAATGGAAATATAAATTTAAGTAAATATTTCATCTCCTCGAGTGGGGATCGAACCCACAACCAGTCGGTTTTGCAGTCACACCTCGTGCCGCTGCGCCACGACCGGCCTTATTTTATTAAATGATATATTTATCTTTGGTTATTTAACTTTGATGAATCATCAAATGTATTTAAGAATATTATGTAATCGATGCCCGTTTTACTCAACCCCCGCTAAATTAATTTCCAGAAAAACTATAACTCTTTAAAAATCAATAATATATGTGTGTATGTCATTATAAATAAATAATAATTTGTTTTAGAAACGTTAAGTGATAGTAATCCCTGCGCGACCTTGCCCTTTTTTTTTTGTTTAATTATATGTAAGTATACGTGTATTTAGGAAAGATTGATTGGTTAATTTAATATGGTTATCTATACGGTTGTTATAATACATAATAAATTGTAATTTTAGTCTTTTGTAATTTTATTTAATTTTATTCGAAAAAATTGTCTTATTTAATAGAAAAATTACATTTGATTTAGTAAGCGTCCGCGTAATTAAATTTTTGTCCCACATTTTGGAGTAAAAGTGCCCTGTGTCGTTCCATAACCTTATCTACTGGTCAGTGAAAGTCCCATAAAAATTAGTTTGGTGAAAATTACCTCGGTCAAACAAAAAGACGTTACGAACAAGATGTACACAGACAGATAAAAATTATACAATTGCTTACTTCTATCCTAGTATTTTAAAATTATAAGAAAAACAAAAAGCCTCACTGCATTAAACTAAAAAGAAAAAAAAACACAATTTATTACGATTTAAATTATACATTTTTTTTATGAAGATTAAATTTTTTACATAAAATTTAAGTAGTAACCTAAATTTTTCTTAAGTTAAACACTTTTAATATAAAGCAGTTCATCTTAGATTAACGTAGTGTTCATCACTCGAAAAACTAGTAGGAGCAAAAACTATATTTATCTCTGTCGTATACAATGTGAAGCTGGTAAAAAAATACAATAGATTGAATTAACTATTAATTAAATAGTACGCAAATAGGCTAGTTGTTAGCTATCATATAAAATAACCAAGGACCAGCCTGCTTAGAATATATTGTGTGAGTTTGCATACAATATTAGTACGAGATCCCGTTGCATGAATCTGTAGATATCTGTTTTTTTTAACAAGAAACTTATTTTTAAGAATGATACATGATAGTAAAATAGGTTAGACCAAGGTTGCCTAGAAAACTCGTGCTAGAATCACCTTTAATTAAATTTATGGTAAATAGTTTTTGTTTAAGATTTGCACTCATATGTTTTCTATATGAATCCAATATTATTTGAAAGTAAATAGCATTAGAAATTGAAAAGAAATGGTTGTCACCTCTCGGTCAGCCGCTACCCCAGGCCAGGTCATTTAATGTTGATTATTTGCATTTACGTGTTTTTCAAGTGATTTATATATCGCATTAAAGCTTATTCCTTTCTCAACATTATAAAAATTGGTTGCCTGCAAAAAAACTTCCGCAAGCACAGGTTGTCATCATTCGAATATTTTCTTCCCATTCTAGTTGACTATGAGAATAGAAGACAATGCGCGGGCTGTCTTATGATTTAAATAAAAATATTATGTAATATACTTAAAGTTAACCTTTATTCTAAATGTCTGTCTGTGAAATGATAATTTTAAACACATACAAAAAACCAAGTATTTATGATGTAAAATTGACTCTTTGCTGAATCTGTTTTCTAAATATTAATAGACTCTTCTAAACTATTATTTTATAATTACTAAATTATTTAGTAATTAAATGAATGTTTATAAATATCGGTCTACTAAGTTATTAATTACATCATGATTCCTTAATATAACGAAGGGTGATAATTCTTGCGGGTATTTTTTTATTAAGAAAATGTGTATAATTTTTATAATGTGAAAAGTTGTTACGGATAATTACATTTCAATAAACTGAGAGTATTTACTGATTTAATAAACTGAGAGTCTTTGGAAAGAAAAATACTTATTAAGATGCTAACAATATAAATAACTTGTAACAAGCTTTTATGAATTTCGACATGAAAAAACATACGTGACATATTTATATCTGAAATAACGCCGAAAATAGACATAAAATATACGAAAAACAAACAATAAATAAAATCACACACATCTAGTTAAAAGTTACACCAAGCCTTAACATACGTCTTGCAGGCGTGCTATACTTCGAAAAATCAGAAATGGCAGGACCTACATTAATAGTAAGGGAACCGTCCGAGAGCTCCTGTTGGCCACTGAGATAGCGACTACCTTCAACCGAAAGAGACAAAGGATATTCGGTTGTATCTACGTCTCGCAGGCGTAGATTAGGATTCTAGTGTTAAATACAGTGACATTACCTTAAATAGCAAAACGCGCAAATACGTGGCTTTCAATGACAGTGTTACAAAAAGTTTATTGTTCTGAAACAAAAATATAAAGATTTTTTTAATTATTTTAATTAATGTTTAATATTATAAATTATAGTTTTCTCCACGTAAATAACTTTTAGTACAGAGCAATACCTAGATGGTTGTAACAGTGAAATATTTCCCCCGATTTTCGTTACACTATGTTAGGGACGTTAGGAGTGATAGCGCTTTATTATAATTACTAGCGGATCGCCCACGGCTTCGCCCGCTTAAAATATATGATTATTGATTTAATAAGAATTAAAAATTATTACAGAATTGATTGACAACTGTAATGACTTCTAATATGATTTTTTACGACATTATCGTCAAACAATTTTTGATTGTTTTAAATAAAAAAATGCGACCATTGTTGATATTTGATATTTATAAAATATACATAAAGCTAATTATTTATTACACGTATATATTTTTGTAACTTTATGTTCTTTTTAGCTATATAATATACTCTGTTATAAATGTGATGTCAGTGAATAATTTAATTTACTCATTCAGAAACAGCCTTAAATGTTAAATTATTGATTTGAAGGATTCATAATATTCTTTGTAAAATAACTGTAATAATTGCATATTAACTCCTTTACAGTTTTTAAATTAGTTACATATATTATATGAACGAACCAACCAAAAAATCTTTGTATTTACTTGATATTTCTTTCACGGTCGTTCTTTATCTCTGTGTTGAATTAATTACGATTTCTTTCAAATGACGATAACTTTTTTTTTAATGAACCGATTTTGATAAACTAAACTTTAGTAGTTAAGTTGAGTTTAAAACAAAGCAATTGGTGAAATTTTCAAGTAAATCGGTTCAGTACTTTCAGAGAAAAATGTGGACAAAAATATGTCGACAGACAGACAGACAGACAGACAGACAAGAAATTCAAAAAAAATCTTTTTGCTTTCAATTATTCTTTTCAAGTGTCCCTCTATCCATTTCAGTCAAAATTACGAAATGTACAGACAAAATATTTTTACTGTCTTATTATATATAGAGATAAGGATAATTCTTACATAACTTAAGTGCATTAAAAACTATGAGCACAGACGCAGAGATAAATATTTTTGTGTAACCGTAGGGTCAATTATCCATAATTATAATTTTTCCACAAGTTAAGACAGCTATTTTTCTTTATTTATTTTTAATGTTTTTATAATTAATTGTGATTTTTATTTATATATTCATCCATTTTTTAAAGTACGTTTTTATTTGATCCCCTGGCGTTAATTATATAAATATTTACAGTACTAACAGCAAGAATAAATAAATAATACTGTTAAATAATTCTCGGTAGAATGAAATAAGGGGACGAAAAAATTATAAGAGATACTGAAAAGATATATAAAATTTGGAAATGCTAAAAATATTTTAATCTGCAGTAATTACATGGCATGGCATATCCCTAGCAGGGTAACAGAGAGAACTCTCGTTTAGTCTCTATATACTTCTTTCGCCTCGTCCACTGTCATCAACGTTTTCATACATGTTCTCCGGGGGGTCTTCGTCCTTTTTACGTGGCCTTCCCGTATGTTTAATACTGAATTTTCAAAGGTCAAAAGAGGTCTCTCCCGTCTTCATTCATCTTTCGTCACTCATTCGTTCGACGTGCCCAAACCAGCTGGGCATGTTCTTCTTCATTCTCACCGTGACATCCTCACTAGTACCTACCTTTCTGTGTGTCTCTTCATTGCGGATTCGATCTCCTAAGCTGACCTCGCATATCTTACGAAGAGATTGCATCTACACAGCATTCATCCTTCTTTTTTTCTTTTTCTGTAATCCCATGTTTCGCTGCCGTATAACAGTGTCGGTATCAACACTGCATTATGTACAGTCAAACGTGCATCTGTGCTAACGTTTCGTCAATGCAGCTAGGGCACCGTTAATCCTGTTACCGGCAGCAATACCTTACCAACAATGCCTTTCCGCATCCATCTCGTATCTTCCATTCAAAATTCCAAATATATTTCTTTATTCACTTGTTTTAATATCTTACCATTTACACTAATCTTGCATTCCGTCCTTCCTTCATTCAAATACCAGAATCTTTGTCTATCGCATTCAGGCCTAGACCATTATTACCACCCTTCTTTATACAGCCTTCTTTCAGAGTAGTGACTAATGCCTGCAACTCGCATTCTGATGATACAATGAGCACTGCATCTGCACTGTCTGCCTACAGCAGGCAATTCACATTTAAGTCACCTATTTTTAACCTTATATCAGTTCATTTCACTCCTGGAGACTAGACTACTAGCTATTCAAATACAAATTGAACTACCAAGCTGACATGGCGTAGTAAGGATACCTCATGTAGCAGCTCCAACGACTAGATAATGGTATGTTTCCAGCTCAGCACCCCTAAACACTCGCGTGTCCTTAACTTGGTTCTTATACACTGATCCACTAGGAATAAATCAATGATACTTTTCCCATGTATTTATCATATATGTAAATTTGTATGGTGGTAAACACGACGCTTCCCACAGACAAATTCCTTTCCTTGCAAATTTCCAATATAAGCTTTCCAGCCTCATTCATTCTGTTGTCACCTACCTCCCTCCCTCCTAAACTCCCTCGTAAACGCTTCGGGCAGTTCCGACCCGTCCGTTCAAATTACCACATATTATTATTTTTCATTCCCTCTAACACTTTCGCCTATGCAATAATTAGTAGACCGAAATAAGTAAACATTTCTTTACTTATTCCAGAATTCGGCAGAAAGTGGGGAACGGAGTGTCTTAATACTAGGTTCCCTCTGCCTACCCTGCTGTGTGCGGGATACTGCGTGAAGCTGATTTATTTATTTTTTTACTTATTAAATAATTAAAGTTTTAAAATCATAATTTAGAAAAGTCTATCAGTATTTGGAAAATAGTTTTAGCAAAGACAAGCATGATTTTATCTTTACATAATTTTTTTTATGTATTCCATATCAATTTCATAGATAGACAATTGGAATAATGATTGACTTTAACTTTTTTAGATATTTTATGTGTTTTACATATTTTTCTTTAAAATATAAGGCAACCCCCGGGCATTTCGTCTTCTATTGTCATGTCAGTCACTCGGAATGAGAAAAAATAATTCAAAGGATGACAACCTCTGCTTGCGGCAATTATTTTACAGGCAACCATGTGTTATAACGTTGAGAGAATAAAAGCTTTAATTTGATATACATGTATAAATCGCTCGGGCTACGGAGCCCGGCATTACCTGTTGCGAAACGCAGTGGCATAGAGCCACTACTTCACGCCGGTTTTAAATGCCGGGGGTGGTAATAATCCGGTCGAGTCTGCCCATGCGTGTTGCCATTGCTGGCGACGTGACTCTACCACACGTACTTTAGTTGCCTCTTACGACACCACCAGTACCAGGATGATCCTATTCTAGGCCGGGATCGAACGGCGATCATATATCAATCTTAAAAATAAGTTTAATTAAAAAACCAAATATCTGCATATTTATGCGTTGGGATCTTAGGCTATATGGCCTGGTATTATTAAAAAGTTTAAGCCGAACGACTCTTAGACTCTAGTATACGTGGGAACGTCGAGGTAAGTTGACGAATTGTCTTAAAAATAAAATGTATGTATGTGTGTATATATATACTTATTTGCTTGTTGTATATGCTGATGTATGTAATAGCCGACTGGAAATATGGTCAAGATAGACTCATAGTGTTAACTTTGTAAGAATCATTAATAATCTTTCGTAAGCAACGTATTTTGTGGTTATTAATTAAATATAACGGTTTTAACCATTTGTCTAGCCATAAACAGCATAAACAACTAATTATTTGTATTTATAATATGTAATTACGTATTATGTAAACATATTATGTATCTAGGATATGTGTGTACAAGTGTATATAGTCATAATAAAGTTATTACATATACACAACATATTTTTTTGCATAAATAAAAAAATACTTCAAGAACGATTACAAGCGTGCTGCAACTGTAAACGCAACAAGTTGTGGGTTCGATACCCACTCGAGTAAATGAAATAATTAATATTTTCATTTCTTCGCTCTGGTGTCGATGCAAAATCGCGGCGTTTAGGTCCGCCAGTCAACACGCAATGCCTTTAGAAATCGGCGGAAAGTGAAAAATGGAGTCTTTTAACACTAGGTTCCCTTTGATTACCCCTCAAAATGCGGTATACAGCGTAAAGTTGAAAAACAATATCAGGAAACAGCTGGATTTCATATCATCTTACGATATCATCAAATTATAAAGTTAGCTCTTTTATTAAATGTTAAAAATATAAATATTAACTTTTTACCGCATATTTATTTTGTTACATAAAATAAAATAAAAAATAAACATCAAGATTGCATATATATGTCATGGTTGTGAGATTTTATTTTATTTTATTTTATTTATTAAGGACAACTAACAAAAAATACACTTAATCAAATATTACAATCATGTCTTAAAAACTATTGGCTTAGTGTTGTTTTACTTATAAGCTGCTACGGCATGATTAGGGACCATTTTCATAACTTAAATTAATTACTTACATAACTATTATAATCTATTATGTAACAAGAAAAAAACTTAATAGAATCTATATAGGTACATATAATAAAATAAAAATATAAAATATAAGAAATAACATACAGAAACGATCGAGATAGGATGACATCTAAGTATCAAGACGGAGAAGAGCGCAGGAATGCAATAACTCTAGTTTTGAATACTTCAAGGCTATTTGAAAGGATATCAATACTAGCATCAGGTTGTTTTGTCATCCTGTTATACTCGTTAGCTAATCTATTTATTGTAGTGTTAAGGCCCAATTTAGTTTTTGAAATTTTGGTTAAAAAAAGAATATATTTACTTGCACGGGGTAACCTTGAAGGCGCATTTATATTTAGTTTCTCAACAAGAAGAGGGCAGTCTAATTTTCCGTTAACCAAATTATACAGCAAAACCTGATCCAACAACTATCTCCGATCGAACAAACTAATAAGATTGAAATATTTTAACCGGCTTTGATACGTAGGCAACAGTTTAGTTTTATTACAATTGTACGAAAGGTGCCATAGGAAACGCTTTTGGATCCTCTCGATACGCTGAATATGAACATTGGTATATATGAACTGAATATGAATATTGGTACATATGAACATTTGGTGACCAAATTTGCGCACAATATTCCAGACCAGATCGAACCAATACCGAATAAAGTGTGATCTTGGTCGGAGGCTTCTTAAGATCTTTAGTGTTCCTTATAATAAAGCCCAGCATTTGAAATGCTTTAGTAGTGATTTTGTCAATATGAATGTTTAATCTAATCCTACTATCGAAATGAACTCCTAAGTCACTGATATTTTCTACTTTTTCAAACGCTCGGTTATCAATAGTATAAACTTGCGAGTTCAAATGAGTTCTACGTGAGAATCTTATATATTTACACTTATCTATATTCAGGACCATGCGGTTTACCTTGCACCATTCTACTAATAGGTGGAGATCCCATCGCTTAAAACTGTAGGGATCAGATTTTCTAATGAAACTTATATTTAAGAATGATATATGATAGCAGAATAGATTACTAGTGTAATCTATTCTGCAACCCTAGTGGGTTGCCCAAAAAAATCCTGCCGCAATCACCTTTAATTAATGTTTTTCGTAACTCGTTTTTGGAGAAAATTGCACTCATATGTTTTTTATGTGAATCGCACATCATTTGAAAGAAAATCGCATAAGGAATTGGAAAAACAATGGTTGCCAGCTCTCAGTCTGCCGCAAGTCCAGGGTTGCCTGGTTTAAAGAGGTTACTTAATGTGAATATTTGCACTCATGTGTTTTTTTAATGAAT